>JAQFYM010000489.1:0-64396 GCA_034694785.1 Agrenia bidenticulata | reverse complement strand
TTTATAAATTGGCTAAGAAGCTTTAAATTTTTTATCAACCTGGCTCGGGCTATATGAAGTTGCACTTGTGAGTTTTTTAATAATCCTATTATACCAAATGTTATCTGTGTACAATCATTTACTAGAGCATGGATTTGAAAAATCCTACAACAAACATATTTGCTTGTTTTTTAATTTTTTTATTTTGTCACAACATTTCTGAGGATAATGGAATTTTACTTGTTATCTATTTGATCATGTAGTCCGAGTTTAGATGGAACATCAACGCAGTGCATAACACTTGACTATGATTGACCATTGAGAAAGTGTTTAATGAAATTTGATTCGAGCGCGCGGGAAATCGGTGAAATCAAAACAATAATAATCGTGTTCAGTCCAGTTCCACCCTCTCCAGTTGCACCAAGGATTCACCTTTCTACACCTTCTGTACTGAGTCCTGAACAACAGCCTTGTTACCTGTTACTAGTAATTAATTACATTTAAGTTGAACAATAAATTTTGAATGAATAATACAAAATTTGAACTGCCCAATTCATTTGAGATACAGCCAAGCCAAACTCAACCCAACTACATGCGAAGAGCGTAAAGTGAGCCGGCATTCATGATGAGCTTAAATCCACTCCTCATTCCAGAAGTAAAATTAAACTAACAATTTTTCTTGTTCATTCCACAATCTCAACATGATAAATTTAAATTGGAATGTTATATTTCAGATTCTAAGAAACGTGCTGGGTTATGTGGACCTGGACACATTAAAAGCATCTCGCTTCGTCAACCCTTTGTGGAATGAAGAAGCTGGTAAAATCTTATCCTCCTCCTATTGGGTTAAACTCAACAATACAACAACAACTCAACAAAGCAAACTGAACAAACTGCTCAGTGATTTACAACACACCTTGGACACCTCTCCGAATCCTGCCCTATTTTTTGGCAAACTCATGCTAAACGAATTTATCTTCCCGAGAGGAAACCTATTCAATCTTTTTCAAAAATATGGGAAATTTTTAAACACTTTATACTTAGACCACAAAGATAAGCGTAATCCGTGTGTGAAGGATGGACCTGCATTCTGCCAACGACTTATCCATCGAGTCCTCACAATGTGGTCTCCTTTACTGCAAGAACTCATTTTGGTCATTTACTTTACCCCACCCAATTCCAAGGAGAGTTGGAGTCCATCTCTTGAGTTAACAGCTCCTACAAATCTACGTAATATCAAGATAAAAATTGAATCTCAAACCCCACTAGGATTTCAAGATTATTTAGTTCAAATCCTAGCAGCTTCCACAAAACTCAAATACTTGAGAATAGTTAGACGGGAGGACATCTCGGGTGAAAACGACCGCTTGTACCAAACTCTCTTTGCTCTACAACACATGATGAACAAGTTGGGAAAATTTACATGGAAAGGGAGTTTATTTAAAAGATGGAACCCGTACATTGTATCCAATATTCACTTTCTATCAAATCAATTAAAAACACTTAAAATCGAAAAGGCATATTTTGACCCTAAGTCTTTCCATCTCATGATCAACACAATCGGATCGAGTCTGAAAAATCTTGAGTTAATGGACTGTGGCTTCTTCGGTCATGATAATTTTAAACAATTCCAATCACAGCTCTTCGAAATTATGATCAAGAGCCTCGTGAATTTACAAACGTTGAGGATTGGATATCGCGACTCCAGTCCGGATAATTTATTTTCTAATACTGAAAGTCTAAACGCTCCCCTTTATCAAAATCTGAGGCGTCTTTATTTCCCATGCTGTTTACATTATAATGTGTTGGAAGTGAGTTCAGTATCAAAGTTGGTCAAATGGTTTCCAAACCTCACTCTTGTTAGTTTGTGTTTCGGAAAATATGACAGGTATTATCCAACCATGGGGGAGGGTATTCGTTTGCAAGAGGCAGTTGGGATTTTATCCGGCCTCAAGAGACTCAATGATCTCAACTTAAGGCTTTGTAGCAACACAGTCCCGGGGGATCTACAACTCGCTTTTAAGGCACTGTTGCACATTCCAAGTAATTTGAACAAAAATTTGCTTGATCCTCTCATTATAAATCTTAATAACGATTAAAGTAGGTTGGATTTTAATCATTTACTTTTCAGGTCTAGTGTGCTGCACATTTGTAGAAATGATTACACCAAAGTACGGACAGAGGGTTAAGACTACGTATGCTCTAGAGGACTTAGAGGATGACTTGAAAGAGTTGAAAGAGTTGAAGCATCTCAACTACATCCGTCTCAGGGGCTTTAAAGTATGTTCTGGTTCTTTTCATAGTTTAATTAGCATTTCTCAATTACTCAATTCACAAAATCTATGCTGAGCAACAATGTATAAATTAATTCCAGATTAATGATAAGAAGGCCATTCAGAATTTTGCGCAAGAAAATGGTGTCAAATTAGAATTTTATGATGTAACGGAAGGTGTATTGTTTCCCGATTGGGATTGGTCGCAGCTACGAGGATGATTGAAAGACAAAGGGATAGTGTCGCACAAGGTAACACTTTAGCAAGTCCAACTTCATATTTGATCATTCAAGGCTCTAAGCAACATCTGTGATTCATTCCATTGATTAGCTTTAAATGTTTAGTTTTGTTGGATTTAACAATTTAAAAAATGATTTGGACCTTTTCACATTTTTGAAGATAAGATTATTATATTTCATTAGTTTACTTGGGACAAAAGTATTTTGGAATACCAATGGAAAACCGGATAAATTTGGAATTGTACGAACACTGTGACTAGGAGAACTAATTGACTATTAATCAAGTAGCTTTGTCCAAGAGGAAATGCAACTACTGATTTATGTAATCAGCTGGAAGAATGGAAACGGAGGATTTAGTTTTTTGGACAATATTTGACGAACTATCTTTTTGATTGATAACAATACACAAAACAATAAATTTAACTGGAAATTGAATGGTTTATTCTCCATTAAGAATTAAATACACGACTAATTTTAACAATTGTTAAAGACGTATGTATACCTAGGCACTTGACCATACTTATTTTTGGAATTACATTTAATAATAATCAAAGATTAACAATTAAATTAATGGCTATTACAGCAAATGATAATTCATGGCTTCTATATCTATGCAGAGGGTATTTTATAATTTAATGTTATCTATAGGGTGTTCATACTGTTCATGAATTTCTAATAAAATCCTCTAAAACTTATCCATTCTTATCATCTGTGTTCAACTATATAGGAGAGCATGGATTTGATAAACTACAACAAACATACATAGGCTCATTCCTATTATTTTCTATTTCTCACATCAATTATGAGGATGATAGAATTGTTAATACTTATCTATATGAGTAAAAGTGTTCCGGTTTTTGCTGGAACTTCAAGGGGTTCAGTGAATAACACTAGACGATGATTGAACATTGAGAAATTGTTTAATGAGATATGATCGGAGGGGGTGGGAAATTGGTAAAGTCAAACCAATTCCACAAGTTGTTTTCACTCCAAATTAAACCAAGGATTTATCTGAACACCTTTGGTCTTCAACACTCTTGTGTCTTGTTACTAGTTTAGTTACTATTTTAAATTTATTCACAAAATTTAAATCTATAATCAAAAACTTAAACCACCCAAATCCTTTTTGAGATCCAGCCAAGCAAAATTCAACCCAATTTCATTTGAATAGTTAAAAGTGAACGAGTTGGCTTAAGCAATGAACATAAATCCACTCCTCCTTCCAGAAGTAAAATTAACCTTATAATTATTATTCTTCATTCCACAATCTCAACATGCTCAATTTCAATTGGAAATGTTATATTTCAGATTCTAAGAAACGTGCTGGGTAATCTGGACCTGGACACATTAAAAACATCTCGCCTCGTCAGTTCTTTGTGGAATGAGGAATCCGGTAAAATCTTATCCTCTTCCTATTGGGTTAAACTCTATCAATTTGATGTTAAAAGCAAAAAGCTCAGTGATTTACAGCAGACCTTGGCCACCTCTCCGAATCCTGCCCTATTTTTTGGCAAACTCATGCTCACCGAATATAACTTCCCGAGACTAAACATATTCAATCTTTTACAAAAATATGGAAAATTTTTAAACACTTTATACTTAGACCACGAATATTCGGATAATTGGTGTGTGAAAGATGGACCTGCATTCTCCCAACGACTAATCCATCGAGTCCTCACAATGTGGTCTCCTTTTCTGCAACAACTCATTTTGGTCATTGACTTTCCCCTAGCCGAATACGAAGACGTGGTCCAAGAGAGCAGTTTGACCCCAGCTCCTACTAATCTACGAAGTATCAAGATTAGAATATTATCTAAAATACCACAAGGATTTCAAGACTATTTAGTTCAAATACTTGCAGCTTCCCCAAAACTCAAGGTCTTGAGTATAGTTAGACGGACATTAAATGGTGAAAACGAACGCTTGTACCAAAATCTCACTGCTCTACAACACATGATGAAGTTGGGAAAATTAACATGGAAAGGGCAGTGTATCAGAAAGAAACAAGACATTGTACCCAATATTCATTTTTTATCAAATCAATTAAAAACACTTGTAATCGAATCAGCAAACGTAGACCCGAAGTCTTTCCATCTCATGATCAATACAATCGGATCGAGTCTGAAAAATCTTGAGTTAATTGACTGCGGCTTTAATCGTGATAATTTTAAAGAATTCCAATCAAATCTCTTCGAAATTGTGATCAATAGCCTTGTGAATTTAGAAACTTTGAGGATTGGATATCACCACAGCAGTCCTGATCATTTATTTTCCAATGCTGAAAGTCTCAACGCTCCCCCTCATCAAAATCTGAGGCGACTTTTTTTCCCTTGGTTTTTCCAATATAATGTGTTGGAAGTGAGTTCAGTGTCAAATGTGGTCAAATGGTTCCCTAACCTCACTCTTCTCAGCTTGGGTTTCGGATTAACTAAAAATTCTAAGTCAACAATGGGGGAGGTTATTCGTTTGCAAGACGCAGTTGGGATTTTATCTGGCCTCCAGAGACTCAAGGATCTCAACTTAAGGCTTTGCAGCAATACAGCCCCAGGGGATCTCCAACTCTCTTTTAAGGCACTCTTGCTCATTCCAAGTAAGTTGACCAAAAATTTGCTTGATCCTTTAATTGTAATTCCTTTAATCATAAGAACGATTAAAGTAGGACGGATTATAATCTTTTATTTTTCAGGTCTCTTGTGCTGCACCTTTGCAGAATTAAATGCGTACGTGGTCGGAAAGACGACGTATAGTCTAGAGGACTTAGAGGATGAGTTGAAAGAGTTGAAGCATCTCAACTTCATCCGACTCATGGGCTTTGAAGTATGGTCAAATGCTTTTCATATAAAAATTACCATTTTTCAATTTACAAAATCTATGCAGAGTAACAATGAATAAATTTATTTCAGATTAATGGAAAGAATGCCATTAAGAACTTTGCGAAAGAAAATGGGGTCAATTTCCAATATTACGAGTCAACGAACGGTCATTCCAATTGGGAGTGGTCGCCGACTAATAATGATGATGAATGAAATTCGTCTAATATTTAATACCATATTTTCTCCTATAAAAACCCGAAAGTGTAGCCCTACCCAGTTTAATTTTTTTCAAATCTCACTCGACGTTTTTTCTTTATCTTCAACACTAAGGTAGTGGACAACCCAGTTAAATGTTTCTAACCTATGAGTCTATGTTAAAATAAAGGGATAGTGTCCGTGCACATGCTGCGGTTGGAACTTTTCAAGTCCAACTTCATATTTTACTTGACTTTAAGCTGATTGAAGCAACATCTGAGCTTCGTTCCATTCATTTTAATCTCCAAATCCTTCCTTTAGTTTTTTATCAAAGATTTATCGAATATCGACACGTTCAAATTTTAATCCCCAGTTAGAAAACTCCAACTCGTTGATCTCACTTTTAAAGAATCTACTGCTTCTTCGAAGGAGCACTGGCTGTGGCATTGACGACCGTTTCATTAGCAACAGCTGGAACTCCAGCCCCACTGGGTTTCGAAGTGGTCATCGGCCTCCGAATAATATTAGTCGCTCCTTGCTGAATCCCTTGGAAAATCTGATTAATCCTCACGGGGATTTCATTTATCGTGTTTCCGATTTGCTGGAAGCCAGTCACCACCGTATTTCGAATCCGATCCGGAATGCTCGGCCTTTTCGTAGTCGAAGGGGCTTCAGTAGGCCCTAGAAGCTACCAATTAAAATTAAAACCCTTCATTAAAAACCCCTTCAAAACCCATTAACTTAAATGATGTCTCTTACCTCCGTGACCCATGCGGGCTCAGTCACTGCAAACCTCGGCTGGGGCTTCCCGTCCGTATTGTGGTCAACAGACACTGAGACTTCCACCCTTGACGAGGCACACGAGACCTAGGATAACCAATACGATAATTAATTTAATTATCCTTAATCTTTTTATTTAAAAATCCTAATAACTCTGGTATCCCACCTGGGTCGAAAATAAGGCCAACAAGGCGAGACTGGTAACCACAAAGGAGTTCATTATGGAAATGTGACAATGGCTGGGCCCTTGACTGGAGACTTGAGAGGAACTGAGTGTAAATAAACCTCCACACCCCATTTATACTTGTGAGATTTGCGTGTGTCATCATGGAGTTGGATGCATGAGGATATGTGGTATTCAAAAAGTTTGAGAAATCATTGAATAAATTAAGTAAGTTGGGATTGACAGGTGTCACTAATCAAGAGGCTATTGACCGTATTAATTACCTTAAGTAATTAACTTACAAACACATTTAACTAACTATTAACTATAATCACCGTCATCACATAAACTCACAGATTAACAAATTTCTGAAGGGAAAGTATTTCTCTGTGACATATTTGTCTCGTCTCGAGCTTTGTGTTTGTCACCAAATTAGTCATCTTTTTTGTTTTAATTCCATTGATTGTGAATATCATTTCCCCCTACTGACAATTATCGATAAAGATGAACAAATTGGAAAGTCTGGAGGGTTTGATGCAGGGGACATGTATTTTGGTAACGCTTGTATTTAGCTTGGATATTTGCCAAGGAGGTTTTTTAGCCAGTTTGGGTTTTCTCACCTACAAATTCCTTACCTCGGTGATTACAAAGACTCGATTTTTTTACCATGAATGTGGTTTTTTCTTAAAAAAATTGAAACCTTTTCAGTTTAAAATGAAACCCGGGTTTTGTTTTGAAGATGATCGGGGTTTTCATAACCTATTCGATTCCTGTGGTTCTTGTCAAGTCATGGAGTGACCAACTCTAAACGCCCAAACCTAAGATATATTTAATTAATTGGAAACTTTAATTTATATTTATAACATGCAACTAATGAAATGTATTAACACTAATGTGTGCAGACATAAAATGTCCTACTTAAATAATTGATATAGTAAACAGTTCCATAAACCAATTTTGATACACTCTAGTCCACAAACAACCGATAGACTGAATCCAGCCCCGCCTGTATGCTCAAATTAATTAAAGTGGATCAGTAAACGTCAATTTGTCCACGGGGCTGTTCGTAAGTAAATTACGGAGTGTGGGGAGAGTTGACCTGAGGTCGCGGAACGGTCAATGTCAAGAGGGAAGGGGTGGGGGTTTAAAGTCGGGATTTTGCCTTACGTAGTTTACAAAGAGCCCCTTCGCCCCCTTCATTCCAAGTCTTTCTAGATTGTCGACGGTGCTAAAGAAGATTCTGCTCCTAAGCTCAAAGGAAAAGCTGGCAGTTGGAAGAATGGAATTTGACATGTCAAGGGTCATGAACACAAGCTACCCAGTTTACTACTTCAAGTACCCTTTTGACCTCGGCGTCCTCACATTCTGCATTCCATTTCGGTTGAAAAGGAATGGGGGAGGTGCCAATGCGGGTTGGTCCCTCTACGCCATCCCGTTCATAAAGGTAAGGTCAACTTTTTCTTAAACAATTGACCGGAGCTAAGTCAACCTTTGACCTGGTAGATAATTTGGACGGTCGTTGCTGTCCTAATGGCCTATGAATATGTAGTGGCCCTTTTCCTCTGGTTTTATTTCCGCTCATCCGATCCGGGTAAATTGGAATACGTTCGGACGTTTCTGGTGTTGGTGTGCCTGCTGATGACGTTGACGTTGGTGCACATGAGTTGGGTCTCCTTTTCAAAACTTCAAGTCTATATTCAAACCATTCAAAGTCTCGACTTTTTATCTCATCGTTCTCATACTCATTTAAAGGTAGTTGATTTATTTCAATTACTTTCGCTTTCAATTACTTTTAAGTTTCAATTACTTTTAATTTTCAATTACTTTTAAGTTTCAATTACTTATTAGTTTAGACTCGTTTTAACACAAGCTTTGTAAGTTGCTTTTAAGTTTAAATTATTTTAACTTGAAGTTTCAATTACTTTAAAGTTTAAATTGCTTTGAGCTTAATTAAGCTTAATTAAAAACTACTTTAAATTCCAACTTTTAAGTTGTAACTACTTAACTTGGATGACATTTCACGATTTTCCAGGTCAAGATTTTGATGAGCTGTATGTGTTTTTTTCGCTACCTCGGGGCCATCCTGGACAATCTTTACTTTTACGAGGACTTTGGAAGCTTTACTCAGCTTACCACCCAGGGTTTCTATTCCAAATATCTAATTCCCTTTCAAAAGGATGCGTTCACCTTTTATACATTCAGCTCCCTTAGCTCCTCCGAGATTCAAGGGTTGGAAAGTTATTCGGTCCCTCAGATGTTGGCCCTACCAATCCATTCCT
The DNA here is from genome assembly GCA_034694785.1 of Agrenia bidenticulata. Lineage (NCBI taxonomy): Eukaryota > Metazoa > Arthropoda > Collembola > Entomobryomorpha > Isotomidae > Agrenia > Agrenia bidenticulata. Next base: position 55,675 of record JAQFYM010000489.1, on the reverse strand, counting down.
TGACCGTCATACCCTCAAAATTTATGTGCTACACCGTTGAAGCGATTGTCATGTCCCTTATTTTATCCACTTATCACATCACTACAGACTTTGTACACTTTTATAAACTAGCTCTGAAGGAGGTCAAGGACATAGACAACCCACTGGAACATGACAAGATAGTCGCTAAAGTAAATCAGCGATTTAAAAAAAATCCCGCGTACCTTGAGTAAACTTTCGAAAAATCATACAAAATACAGCAAAATATTTAATAAGTATGTACCCCGTAAATATGTCCCCTTTGTAAATATGTGATTGGTAGATTAGGTCACTCAAATATTTTTTCATAAATATGCATATGTTTACCATTGGACACATATTTACCGGGACATATATACCCGGTACATATCTCTGGGCTCTGAAATGAAACATTTCTAAGCTTTTCAATGAAAATTTCTCCTCCAATTTAAATCAATTAAATTTTCGAAAGTTTTCTTAACGACCCCCACCGATTGTTTTCCCAAAGCCCTCAATATTGGAATGATCCTATTTCTAAAAGCAGATTTTGAAAGCGTACGATTCACTACAAGATTTATTCGAGATGATGAATGATCAGTTTCCCCAGCATTAATCTTATGTTTCCCCATCTGCCTTCCCCTCCAAATCGGCTTCATCGGACTCTTCTTCCAAGGGGATGAGGAGGTAAGTAAAACTATAATGGCCACCACCCTTGGCTACTTCATTTCAATTGTAGCCCAACTCCTCCTGGCTGCCGAGTCTCATCAAAAGGTTTCCATACTAATCCATCTAGTTTCTAATTCACCAATTAATCACAATTATATATTTAATTACAATTCAAAAGATTTCAGACTTCTACCGGAGAATTTTACGAGGGGAATCAGGAAAAGAGTCCTCCGTCTCTACGAAGCGCATGTTGTCCCTTACTACGGACATGAACTTGGGAGGGTTAGCCCTTTGTGGGGGAGGACTATTTTCCATGACATATCAATTCCTTGTGACTGCAATAATTATTGGGACTTGAGACTTTTATGAGTTACCTAAGGGCCCCCCTCACTTCGAACACGTCATTGCCCAATTGCATTTCATTTTATTTCCCTGAAAAAGCCTGTGATTTTGAAGTGCTTGACATGCTCATACTGTTTAAATGACCTGACCTTTACGTGTCGCGAAGCTTGAATGTCTTTGGGAGATGGGGGCCCTTAATAATCTCTTTGGCTTCCTTTGAAACATTAAGAATTGATGATTAATGTCTGCAGGTGGTTGGAGCTATATTAACTTACACGATTGTTGTGATGCAAGTCGTTCCTCGTTCCATTGTTGGGGCTGGGCACATGCAGGAGTGGACCAATGCCTCCAATCCCAACAATTAAACTGAAGTTATTTGATTTTAAATAAACTTGTTTGAATTAGAATGTATTTGATTGAGTATCTATTATAGCATATAAATTACTGCCATATGTATTTTGAAATTCAAGAGAAAACTTTCACACCTGATGGTATTCTGGATGACATATGAATGAATATTTATTTGACCTAGACGATTAAGTGGCCCCTAGTGAGATTTTGAATGAAAGAGAGAGCATGGGAACATGTATACTTAACCCTTCTTGGAATTCATAGACTTACATTAGATCAAAGCCAACTTGGTCACTCATTTATACTCCAATCGTTTTTAAACTCCGATCCATACCCTTCCATGCTAATCTCATTATTTAGCTTGGATATTTGCCAAGGAAATGCCGATTTGGGTGTTAGGTTTTGATCTTTGTGCAGTTGAGATCTAATCTGGTTATTCCTAAGATCAATATTCGCAATATTAGCATAACTTTATCAATCCGCGTTTAGGGAAAAAAACTCCTTGTGGATTACAGAAAGGTGTCTTTGCATTTCAATTAGCCCCACTTCGAGGGTTTATATGATCATGCCTGTATCCGTCGGTCCGTCAAAACCATACCTTTTTTCAAAAATTCTCGACCGGCATGAAATTTCGTATATTTTATGTAATTTATGAGTTATCAGCAATCTGTGGAACTAAGTTAATTTAATTTAACGGAACGAGATACTTACACCACAAATGACTTAAATCATAATATTACAAATATATTCATATTGACTTATTGTTATCATAAATAGTTAAATACGCTTTCTTGGATCAGTCCATGCATACTACAGGCATTGGGTTTGTCAAAGAGGTAGAGCTGTGAAACATTCATAGAATGATGAAACATTAGTGACACATACTTTATTAGAATTGTTCGTTAGTCTAATATTCCAACCGTTTAATTTCGAAAACATTCAGTTGACTTTGAAACTCCAATCGTCGAATTTCGAAAATATTCAGTTGACTTCCATATACTTGACGAACCTGTTCAAACATGACACTTAGTCATTCCTTGCCAATAATAACACTGACCTCATATTCATTTTAATGATATCGACTTTACCGAGGGTCGTGTAGTTCAATTCGTGATCGAATAATGTTCGGTCCATAAATCTGTGCTAATTGCTGCAAACATGCTCTTCCTGCAGCAGATGTCATCGAGTTCTGACATTCCTATCAACATTTCCAGAACATTAAATAAAATCCTACTCCAGAAAACGTTTGAGTGTGACATTTTTTTCCTTACAATGCTGTAAAAGATCGTTTCGAAAAAGGAGGAGAGGAACTCCTTGAATTCTCTCTTCCCAATTCCATTCACAAGCCAAGGAAGGATTTTACACGTCGTTTCGAGCAGAACGACATGTTCGGAGTAGCTTCTGAATTGCATGGCTTTGAGAATCTTTGGGACCAATGCGGGTAGCTCAGTTTGGCATTCAGGTATCTGAGCTATGTCCCCAATCAAATACAAACACCTACATAAATAACAAGAACATTTATCCCTCCATACTTCTCCAGCATTTCGTGAGACTAAAGCCGAGAGTTCAGAGTTTAAAACTACCCGTCGCAGAGTTCCCAAGGGTGTGATGACCTAGCGTACGGAGCTCCTTGTCCAGGTGGGTAGGAATATTTCTGAAATTAAATATTAGAGATTTGTTTAAATTAATTGAGATCAGTGAGTTAAGAGTTTTAATTGTATTAGTTCGGACTCACTATTTCTGGGCTGATATTAAGTGAGTCCACATTTCCGTAAGTCTCCGCTTGTTGTGCTTCAACTCTTTCCAGACCCTCGGTAATTTTTTGAATAATTTCAGGAATCATATCTTTACTGTAGGCTCTAACAGTGTTTGCTAATGCTGCCGAGGCTCCTTGTCTCACACTAGCTATAGGAAACTCCAAGTTATCGAAAAACAACGGCATCAAGACCTCCAACTTATCTTTGCACAGGCTCGGGTAGTTCACCAGAAAATTCCCACACGCCAAGCAAGCGGCATCGCGGACGTGCCAACGGTCATCCTGAAAACACTTTCGAAGTGGTTCTAAGAGCCCCGGGACGAGCGGTGTGAAGGCAGTTCTGTCAATCTTTCTTGATAGCTCTCCCAAGCATGCACAGGAGGCTTCTCGAACTGCGTGGTTGTCCGACGTGGTCGCCTCCACGTAATATTTTATCTAAGTTCAAAAGTTCATCAACATTATAAACTGGCATCACTAAGATAAGATACGACGATGTGTTTCTGTACTCACCACGTCATTTATGTACTTGGCCACTAGCTGAGGGCCCACGGTGCCGAAAATTATGCGCCACGATTCTTGCGAGTACAATAGAAACTTTGCATCGGCCATGTAGTATCGACAGAGACAGAGCTGAGGGAGCATGGTTGGATAATATTCCTCACGTTCGTTTTCCTTAAGGGCCAGCATAAATCTCCTGCATGCTATGGCAGATGCGATTCGGGACTGACTACAGAAATCAGACAGTCCAAGGATGATCTCTTCTGACAGTTTTTTGCCGTGACTTTTTAGGTCAACTCCTGAAATATTTAAATTATTTAAAAAGTCATTTTTAAAGAAATCAAATATGTTTTAGAAATATGAAAGATGGGAAGTTTTAAAATACCCAATTCAATGAAACTGGCACACAGGAAGAATCCAGTTTCTCTAATGAATCGATTTTGGTGCTTGAGGGCCGGATAAATAAAATCCAACAAACTCTGGTCAACCAACCCCCCAAATTGTGACCCCAATCCTCTAGCAATGAACTGAACGCATTTCAGACTGCTCTCAAGCTGGGAGCATTGTAAATTGACGGCGATATCAGCAGATGCTCCGCCGCCCCTGAGCATCAACGACGTTTCTTTCAGTAAATCGGAAAGAGCGATATTCGGAGTGGATGGAGTTGTCGCGGGGCTCGGGCCAAGCTGGGGACTATGGATTGACGATGAATGTGGTTCCGATGAGGACGTTTCCCCCGTCTGATCCAAAGGGGTGGAGGGACTTTGCATCCCTTCAAACTCGTGATTTCTGTCATATTCAAATTTCAGCAGCTCCATTATCTTTGCTTTTGATTCCAAATATTCTGCACTTCCAAGTGTCTTACAAATCTGTCCGTACAGCTCTCCTAAACAAAACAAAAAGTTCATCAATCCTTGAATACTTTTATAGTCGAAATAAGGGGTCATCGCCGCGGGTCACAGTCTGTCCACCTCCAGTGTTAAAAAACTTGAACATGGGGCTTGACCCACGACCACGATTATGAACCGGACAACAGGGTCACCATAACTTCTCCCCATAAGCCCAATGTTTAAATGTTGACATAAATTGACCCTGCTGCCACGCATCCACTGATGACCTCCTTTCAACCTACGATAACGTAAAGTGTAAATGAATTGAGCACCCACCAGCAGCAAGACGTACTCGAACATTAACATCCCACAGGATATCAAGTACAAAAGACTTGATATTCTGTACAAACTCCTTTAGAAGTTGGTCAGGTAGAATCCCCTCGGAAATCAAGGTCATCGATATGGACAAAGAGGTCAATTTATCTTCTGTGTGATTTTCTTGATCAAGTTGACCCTTTTGTTCATTTTTGTTGTCCCCAAGTTGTTTGAAGATGAGTGGAATGTATTTGATTGAGAATGCGATCAGATTCGGCCGCTCTTCCTCATTCTCCCAGGTCATCGTCCGAAGTTTGGCTATTAAATGTGGAGAAACAGCTGTTGCTTCCATCTCACCATCTCTCCTCTCATTCTTGTCCATTTTATTTGAAATACAATTCCCAAGTCCTGTAAGACACCCAAGTTTCCATTGTTGTCATTTTAGTTTATATCCTATATAACTAATTATAGCCGGGATTTGAACAATCCCCTTGGGCAAATTAAAACACAAAGAGCATTAGAAATTAAAATCATTTTAAATTGTAACAGTTTGTAGTTAATTGTAACAACGGAAAACTAAAGTGTCAATGTTGAGTTTTAAATTCAACTTAAGTTGACTTGTGAACTGAAGGATTGTAAAAAGTAAAAGATAGATTTTATTTTTAAACTGAATGACTTACGTAATGTGTAGATTTAAAAGAGCATAGGGGACCGACGTAGAGAATTTCGAAATATTTTGAAACTTTAAATTATAATATTAATTAGCAATTTAACTAATTGAAGACAGTTTAGATCTCACGTTAGTTCAAAGGATTTAGCCACAAATGTCATCACATTTCCCCCCACTTATTCTAATGAGCATAGAGAAAATTAGAGTCTCTCTGTGCCCCACTCTCACTTTGTATTTCAATAGGTTTTTCTGTCTGCGACGTGTGTAATTTTTATTTTATTAATTATTAAAATTGATTACAACACTAGTTAAAAATCATTTTTTATTTAGTGCCCAGATGGAATAATGACCACTAACATGGCCACCAGTCATTCCCAAACACGCCCTTTCTGCCAGTGCCACTCAACCCGGGTATTCTCTGGAAAGCCTTTTCATGTCACATGCCTTCGCGACATATGACATGAAATGTAACATGACCTAATCACTTTTTAAGTGTTTTTGTTTGCAGAAAAATCCTTGTAATTTATCTGCCAAATATTACCAGCTTTAGGAATTTCATGATTTTGAAGCCAATTATTTCTATGTCTGACATTTAATATCCTTAATGTTTCAAAAAATTATCGGTTTTCCTTTACACTCTAGCACTTACTTAACTTTTAATACATTAAGTTTTAACTATTTTAACAATGGTCTTGCTTTTTAGATATCATTGTACATAAGCAATCGGAAAAGTATCATGTAATCAACATAAGTTTTTCGATAATTATAAGTAACTTGGAACATTTGGTAAATTAATTTGGTGACTACAAGGTAGACAGTAGGTTGTACAGAAAAACATCCTTGAGATAAAATCACAAGTGAGCGAATGAAATAAATATCAATTCGGAACCTAATGAACACCGGGATGACCAGACCAACTCGTCATGACCAAGTCAAGTCAAGTTTCAAAAAGTGAAGGAAGATGTATGACCGTGGAACTCGAACTTGGAGGAGCTCATTGTGGTCCCAAAACTAAAATTTACATTTGTCATAATATCGTTTCAAATTCTTACAATGGATGGAATTGAATTTTTATAGGCTTACCAACTTGGGTAGCTTCTGTGATCCTGATGATCATCCAAAATTTGCTTAACTGTCGGTGAAGGGATTGGCTTAAGCTGATATCGAATGGCCCGGTCATATCGTTCAGTTCGAGAAATCCATCGACAAGCCCGGAACAAGCTGTCCAAATTAAAGTCCTTGAGAATCATTTCTTCCTCCTCCTCACTTAGCTCTCTTTCATCACCTTTGAAAATGTTGACCTTCGACCCTGAAGAAGATGTTGATTGACATTTGACTCTCTCTACTTGAATTTCATTCCCATCTTTTAAATCTATGATTTAGAATCCACCAGCCTAACGAATAGTGCCCGCTTTTCTTCCTACCAAATTTTTCCGGCTTGTCTTTGATGGCTTTAATGACTCATCGATTCGACTTTGTCCCTGTCGTTTATTCCTGGTCGAATTCGGTGAGTTTTCTAAGATTTCTCAAACCTTGTCAATTTTACGCGTACTTGACTGAGTTGTTCGGCGACTTGGCCTCATCCTTGATCTGAAAATCGTTACTCTGAAACAGTTTAAAATATTATTATTCGTTGAGATTGTGAACACAGATTATGAAATTAGGGTGAACAAGGGCTGGCGGACATTGGACACCAACGTTATAATAGAGAATTTGTAAGAAGTAGTAACAATGAAAACGAAGGGTCAAAGAAGAACGAAGGGGAACATATAATTAACAATCGGTTATAAAATATAATCAAATTAGAGTTACCTTCGGGCGTGAAGATTGGAATTGTATTTCTACTAATTGACTAGTTAATTAATTCAAAGGACGGATTTGTAAAAATTGTATGCATTTATTATGAGAAATAAAAAGTTATTTTAGGCTACATCATTTTTGCGGTTTATCGACATTAGCAAATTCAGATTTAAGCGGCTTCTGCATGTAAGACGGGCCAAATCGTCTGCTCCGGGGGATGGGGGCTCTCAGTCAAAACGGAGTTTCACTCAACAAGTGGATGGGGGCTCTAGGGGTTTTCAGTCAACAGGGGGAAGGGGGCTCTATGGGGTTTCATTGAACAGGAGGATGGAGGGTCTAGGGCACAGACGAGAATTTCTCGATTGTGGATCTAAGGGTTTTCAGTCAACAGGGGGATCCTAAGGGTGAAAAGGGAGATGGGGGTTCTGGGGTGTTTGTTTGAACAGGAGGATGGAGGCTATGAGAGAAGGGGGCACCAAAAAGGTCCATCGATGTTCTACATCTGCGGAGTTAAAAGTTAGTTAACTAGTCTAATTGTATTTAATTGAAGTTTCTAAGTTGAAATTGATGATTAAGATGAGAAGTTGACGGTGGTATTAGTTGAGGGGCAATATTTGAAATGAACTTTAAAACCCCTAGGCAAGTCGTTGAAGAAGTTCACGTTATCTACAACAAAAATAATTGGTTAAGTATGAAGTTGTAATGAGATATAAAATGAGGTTAAGGTTGGAAAGGTCAATGGAATACTTACTCATCATTGGGCCGAATATTTCTTTTGTTAATAATTCTTTGAAGATTCCTTACTTCTTCACTGTGTTGACCAAAAACTCTGATGTATACTTCAAGCGTCCGAACCCATTCTTCATATCTACTCCTTTCCCATCTCATATCAACGCGGATTGTGTCCCTTATTTCCGTAGCCCAGGGATGCTCATCCCCTTTTTGTTTAACGATAGATCGCAGTGCACCTTCACCCAACTCCGCCGCTTCTCCACACATCCCTTTTGATATCAATGTATAAGTTAATTCACCTACGACCTTCACTATCAATTGATTCCACTGAGGGTATCTGTTTCCTATACTTTGGATGACTTCAACTGCTTCCTCCTTTTCCTCCAACAGAAGAAGAAAGTTTGCCAAGCAGTAGGCTGTGAGGACACTTTCTTCTACGTCTTCCATTTTACTCTGTTTGTCAAACACTCCCTTCAGCTTCAACACACGTTCCGGTTCCAATCTTAATAGACTCATAGACAGCAGTGAATTTGATGTCAAAGAACTCGCAGCTCGGCTTTCTATGATGAGTCTTTGTTTGTCATATTCCCCGAGTACTCTACTTGCTATTTCAACACATTCACCACGAAAATTATCGTCTAAATTATCACCTAACAAGTTTCGATTCATTAAGTTGATTCGCTTTGACATGAATTCCCTCTCTAACTCGTCATCATGGAGTTGAGAAAAATGTCTCCACACGGACAAGGCGTGACTTGCGTCTTCGGAGCTGTATTCACGGGATTCATTGACCGTATCCATGTCATTGACCAATTTGATAAGAACTTTATTGTCAACTAACTGCACCCTTACCACTTCCTGCACTAATCGGTGCACAGAAATGTATTTATCTTGAACTGTAAGAAGGGAATAAGCGATGAGGAGTTCCAAGGCTTCAATTACTTGATCGGCTGACCCTCCAAATTGATCGTAAATATCCTGGATGAATGTGATGGGTATTTTATCAGCCTCCATGTACGCGATGATATTGAGGAGGTCAATTGAAATCTTCCCTGCGGCCTCTTCTTCTTCAATTGCCTCCATCGAAGTTTGCCAAGTTATCAAGGTGGTTTTGGTGTATTTGTGGTCGAGTTTGATGAGGGGGAAGTCAAGTAATCTCTTTTTCTCCTTTTCATAGTGTTGGAGATAGTGAGGGATTTTAAAATTTTTCCCGAACACTCCTAATTGTTTCCGCTTAATATATGCAACAGCTTGCTGCAGGGCCAACGGGAAATTGTCAAGATGTTTACATAATGATTTAATGTCTTGGTCGCTTTCACCCTCTAGAGATGAGCGTACTAATTGGAAGCCCTCTTGGTTATCCAAAGTCTTTAAGTTGATGGCATCCCCTGCACAGCCCATCACACCGACGTTCCTGGATGTAACAATTGCGAAACAGTTTTCTTGGTCTTTTATTATATCGATCACTTTCCCTGCCTCATCGTAATCTGCATCCACATTGTCAACAATCACGAGAATTTTGAATGAATTCTTATGCTTAATTGCTTGGAGACAAGAGCTAAATAAATCTGCAAATTCAACCTCTCCGTCTGTAATTCCAAGTGACTCACTTAACTTGGTAACAGAGGTCTGAAGAATCGGAGCATTTTCAGCATTCAGCCAAATGCAGTTCCATTCTTTGTGGAGGCTTGCATATTTCTTGGCAAGTTCTGTCTTCCCGATTTCCCCCATTCCGATGATCTTGACAAAGTCATCCTGTAGCAGCTTTTCGATCTCATCAATTTGCTTGCATCTTCCAGTGAAATTCTTCGACATCCGTTCAAACCCGAAGAACATCGGCTCCTTCGAAAGGGCACTGTTGATATTCAAAGAGGCTTGAATTTTTTCTGCAGATAAAAAACCAAATAACCTTTAAGAACTTAATATTTTTCAGATTCGAATATTTGATTAGCAACTTACCAGAAGCCCTGACGCATCGCATGCTTTCCAAAACATTACATAGCATCTCCACCGTTGCTTTACTTCCTTGTTCTGAGCTCCATTTCTCGATGATATCTCTGAACATATCTTTGCAATCGAGGGTGCCGTTTCCCCTTCTTATTTTTAAACTGTTGAAATCCATTGATACGCCCAGTCCATCGTATAGGTTGGTCCACTGTTCCACAACAGTCCTATCATCTGCTAAAATACCAACAATCGTCGACAATGCTTGGGAATCCATGATTTCAAAAACAAGTTATGGGACTCAGATCTGTGGGGTAGGTGACCTCACTGTACTTAAAAATTGGATGGCGGTGGTAAAAGTTGGTGACTGGGCAACGGATTTATGAATAAGATTGAAATGGCTGCCGAGTTAAATTGATAAGAGATAAAGTTTATCAGTTGTGTCAATAATACTATTGCATTTAAGATAAGCATTATATTCGTAAGCTACTGATTCCATTATTTCTCAAGTTGGATCTTTTCAGCAGAACCAAGTTATTTATTTACCACTTTTGCAAATGAAATGGTCCCCCCAAGGTGTCGGTAAGTCGTAAATAACTACCCTAATAATATTATAATATCAATAGATACATAAGATAAGCATTTTCCAGGAAATATGAGTTCCAGGCTCATCACCCTTCATTCATTCGTTTACAGGCCTTTTTGCTATTTCTGTTTTTAATATTACAGTTTTTAAACAACATTTAGACAACCTAAATTATTACCTAACAAGTTTCGATTCATTAAGTTGATTCGCTTTGACATGAATTCCCTCTTTAACTCGTCATCATGGAGTTGAGCAAAATGTCTCCATACGGACAAGGCGTGACTTGCGTCTTCGGAGCTGTACTTACGGGATTCATTGACCGTATCGATGGCATTGACCAATTTGATAAGAAGTTCATTGTCAACCAACTGCACTCTTACCACGACACTCCTACCAATTTCTCAATTTCAGATCTCTTGGGGTAGTGACCTCACTCAAAGCTGGATGGTGGTCGTTGGTGACTGGGCAACGGATTTATGATTCAGATTAAAATGGCTCCCGAGTTAAATTGATAAGAGATAACCTATCCGTTGTGTCAATGATACATACAATCATATTAATATTTTACATATAAGATACGCATTTTATTTGTTTTGGCGATTCCATTATTTCGCGAGTTGGATCTTTTCAGCAGAACCGAGTTTATTTATAATTTTTTGCAAATGAAATGTTCATCCCATGGTGTCCTAAATATCCTCCTCGTGATGATTAGAGAAAAAAATGATTTTGTTACATCGGCAAAGGGAAAAAATCGGTTGACGTGGAAGCTTTTGAATTTTGAATTTACTAGTTTTAATTTTTTTTGATAATCTTGGTCGTCAGTGGGGGTGGGGGTTTGTCGGTGACGTGTGTATGTCCCTTTATAATCAAGCGCTAATGCCTGTTAAGGTAGGAGAAAAAATTTGCAAAATGCTTGTAGGTGATTTTCGAAAACATTTTTCCTACTTGTCTTTAGAATTTTAAGGGACCTAAGTTTTTGGTCCCAAAATCCCTAACTGTGGCTGTCCGTGAAGTGACCGTCTACGAACTGTGTGTTCATGATTACACATGGATTCTATTTTGAATGGCAAATAGTTTGAAATTCAAACGAATTTTTTAACTGACATATGGGATTCACAAACAAATTGCATACAATTTTTGATGTGCTTAAAACTTTGGATTTCGAATATTCATATTCCCTATAATGTGTTACTTTGTTAAATCTGCTAATTAGTTTCTTAACCTTGATTTTAAATATTTCAAATGTGATCCTACAGTCTAAACCTCTCGAAATGTTCAACTCAATTTTTTACATTCCTCCAATTAATTATTTAATTGTAAGTTCAAACGTGATGAAACTCATAATTCAAAGCTCACTATCTGAATCATTCCCAAATATTTCCTAGGTCTAGTTAGTTAACTAACAACATTGTTAACATTAAAAAAACTATTAAAAAACAGCCAAACACCCCAGAGTTATTATTACTGGTAGTACTCACTTACACACTACAATTGTAGTAATTAAGATACTACTGAAATTATAACTGACATGATGTTTACAGCATCAGCCACTATACAATCTACAATCCCAAGTTCATGTTCATGTTCTTTAATATATCTAACACATGTTATTGAAAAACATTTACAACACGAGTAAGATAGCTCGTACCAAAAGCCTATCTAAAATTCCATTCACCCCAAATACAAAAAGATTTTTAACAAGAGTAAGAAACAGATCACCTTTGCTATACCCTAAAACCAAGAGCTAACCAAGATATAAAACCACCAATTAACTTAAAAGGTATACACTTAAATTCCAAATCTCATCTCGTTCAACCCCAACGGGCCAAATAAAATTCGATCTCTCAAATCAGTCCATCGTCAAGGGTCGTTCATACCTCACACTTACCTCCCACACTTCCCATAAGCTTCTCAAGTCCTCCCCACGGGGACTATGAACGGAACTTTACAACGGATGGCTGACCCTTGAGTCTAACGATGCAGTTTGAGTAAAGAACATGGTAATGCATGGCTACTCTTTAATTATGAAATCCTATTACAAAATATAACCCCTTGATGCCTCATTGACCCCACCCCTTTGCTAATTGCAATTAGATCTTGGAAACAAACAAACTTTCATTAAATGTTATTCAATTCCATTTCCATTTCAGACCCTCAAGGCTCGTTAATTTAATTTGATTGGATTTTTAGACTCGTTCGTTAGTGCTGAAAAATGTGTACAAAGTCAGTTTCTAGAAACTCCTAGTCAACAATGGATCAAATCATTTTGAATTTCAGCTACGGACTCGGCATTCAAAATTCCATCGGTTGGTTCCTCCCCATCTTTTTGGGGTCTGTGAACGTGCTGACTTCGATTTTGAATCTCTTCTACTATGCCGACAAGAGTTCAGAGTTCAATGCCCTTTTTCCTAGACCCGGTGGGGTCACTTTTCACAGCGTCCAAGCTGAGAAGCAAGAATTATACGATTTCATTGTCGGTATGTCTAAGCGATTCAATTGTTTTAACATTTTCATAAATTTTCATTGAAATTTCCAATGATTTTGGAAAATAATTTTTAGTCGGGGGTGGAACATCAGGGTCAGTGGTGGCCAATAGGTTATCCAAGTCCTACAAAGTCCTTCTGATCGAAAGGGGCGGGGAGCCGAATCCATTGACAGCCGTCCCTGCCCTTCAGCCATTACTTGTGAATCGACCAGAGACGGACTATTCCTACCTCACAATGCCCCTTAACAACTCGTGTCGAGCTATGAACAATAGGGTACCTGAACTTGACCTTTGACCTCACCTGACTTCCGTCGGGGATTGAATTATAAGCTTTAATTTATTTGGTCTTTAGCAAAGCCTGTGGTCCCGAGGAAAAGGCTTGGGTGGCTCGACCCTGATCGATTCAATGATTTATCTAAGGGGTCATCCCTATGACTATGACATTTGGGCATATTGGACTAAAGACGACCGCTGGAATTATGAGAAGCTCGTTCCATTGTTTATGAAATCTGAAGATTATTGTTTCAAGTGCGAAGGTCACCTAAGGGACACTCCTACTAATAGTAAGTACTGAAGCTGATTATTGCTGGCCTTATTCTTTACATTCAATTGTTGTCAGTAAGGGATGATTTTTTCCAGAGAATTTCCATGGGAGTAATGGTGAGCTACACTTGACCAAGTTGTCGATGGGGAACTTGGTGGATGAGTTCCTCGATGCCATGGACTGGGGTGGAGTCCCTCGGGTGGACCTCAATGCTCCCTTTGCTAAGGGTAAGTCAATCTAGTTAAAACTGTATTTAAATTATACTGATTATTTAAACCTTAAGGCTCAGATGCAGTTACTTACGCTCAACGCTTCGGTCGACGTATGAGTGCAAGGGACGCGTTTCTAAATCCGATCCGAAATCGAAAAAACCTCAAGATAATCAAATACGCCAGGGTCTACAAGGTAATTATTGTTATATTTCGAAAATGGTTTAAATTTAATTTAATTACAATTAAATATTTAAAAGGTCCTCATAAAAAACGGTCGTGCTTATGGAGTTGAGTACGAACAGTTCGGGAAGATTGCCCACGCGGTTGCGAGGAAAGAAGTCATACTTTCCGCAGGGGCCCTAGACTCCCCCAAAATTCTCATCTTGTCCGGAATCGGGCCAAAAAAGGACCTTGAGGGACTAGGGGTAAGTCTACTTCCTTAATTTTCAAATCAATTAAAACTTAACCTTCATTAAATCTTAATTAAAACTAATTCTAGATCCCAGTGATCGTGGATTCCCCTCACGTGGGCCTCAACCTTCAAGACCACATAGGGACCCTTCTGGGCCCCTTCCTAATCAACCAGCCGATCTCATACTTAGCTGGCCGAAATCTGAACATGGTCTCCGCGGCCGAGTTTATCAAAAACGGAACAGGACCCTTCACCCTCACCTCCACGCAAGCCATTTCAATATTCTCATCCAGCAAATCCGAACTCCCAGACTACCCGGATATCCAAATAAGCTTATCGGCCAACGGGATTTCGGAGCAGACTGCCGAGTCCTTCTCCAGGGCTTATAACATGAAACCCGAAGTCCTGGCCAAGTTCCTGGACAAGTCTGTTGTGAATAAGGACTCGTTTAATTTATTTGTAACCTATGCTAGGCCCAAGTCACGAGGTCAGTTGAAGCTCAAGTCTTCTAATCCTAGAGATGACCCGGTGATTGACCCCGGATATCTTAGCGTTAGTCATGACGTTGATATTTTAGTGGAAGGGCTGAAAAGGGCAGTTGAGATTGTTGAGAATGCTCCAGCTTTCAAGTACTTGAATGCGAAGTTGAGTGCCGTCAAGTTCCCGGGTTGTGAAGGGTTCGAGATTGTCAGTGATTTGTATTTCGAGTGTTTAGCTCGGGAGATGACCCTCACGCAGTTTCATTTTGCGGGGACGGTGGCCATGGGGAGTAATGGGGCCAATTCAGCCCTGGATTCTGAATTGAAGGTCAGAGGGGTCGAGAATCTGCGGGTTATCGATGCGAGTATTATGCCATATTTAACTACTATGGGGGCTAATGGATTTATTATTGCTGAGAGAGGGGCACAGTTTATTATTGAGCAGTATGGGTCACAAAGGTCAAATGAGATTTAGGATTTTTAGAATTCTTTGTTGTTAGTTGAGTGTTGTTGTTAAATAGTAAATCGGAGGACCGAATCGGGCCAAAATATTATATCTGTAATACCATTTGAAAATGAGCTTTATAGATAATTTAAATACTTAATTTTGACCTTTGTTGACATCAAATGTAAAATTTGACCTGCAGGGTTATGTGAGTCAAATTAGGCATTTTGAAATCGGTCGAGAATTTAGTAGTAATAAAAATAGTAATCAGGAGGAGAGACGCAGACATTGTTAATATTATTTTAAGTATTTAATGTTGACCTTTTGAGGTCAAATGTAAGGCTTTATTTGTTGAAGAGAATCTTAAAGGTCAGGGGAGCCCAACCAAAATTCAATTTCGAAATTGGTCGGGTGTTTTAGATGGCCGGGCATTTTAAGCCAATTTTAAAATGAAATAATATCGAATTCAAAATTTTAAGTTGCATTTAAACTATAAAAAATAAAATAAATCTTTATTCACAAAACATTTCAAAATTTTAGCCTCTCGTACTTTTTGCATTTCAACATTTTTTCACACATTTCTCCAACCATTTTCTCGTCTCGGACAAAATGATGCAAAAAAAACATTTGGTAACAAACACAAAACAAAGACAAGGTTAAAAATACGCAGTACCCTCTAACTAAGGGTTACGATTCAATAAAATTCAAGAATTCCTTGGAAGGGGGCTGAATCCCTGGGGCAAATCTCTTGGGGTGATTTCGCCCGGGTCGAGTGCTCGGGAAAAATTCTTTAAAAAAGTCCGTAGGGGCTCCGAAGTTTTGTACAGTCACGGAAGGCTCAGCAGGGCCTAAAATATTCTGCTCACCCCCTAAGTTCCCCTGGGGCCCTGCGAATTGAAGGGGCTGGTCGCCTCCTCCCAAATCACTCACATGTGACACAATCACCTTTTCAAAATAAATAAAATCAATTAACAAAACCTCAAAACTGATCGATATTCGATATCAATAATCGATGAGATTCATACCGGCGTGATGGCCATGTTCGGGACTTCAGACACCCACTCCTCAATCGTAATCGGTCCACCCACCTCATCAAACAAGGGGTCAAAGGGGTTGATATTATTTGACTTGTAGATTGACCTGTCGAATGGATAGTTCATAGGTCGAGCGTCAGGATAGAGTTCACCGGGGATTCCGCAGAAGATCGGGGCGGATCGACACTGCTGAGGAACTCCCCTTGAAGGGACGAAGTCTAGGGATCCATCCGTGACCATTGCGAATAGGTCAAAGGGCATTCCTTCTGGTGTCCCTCTTGGCAGTAGCAAATGATGAGGCCAGCCACAACCGCAGAATGGATTCCTTTGGGCTGCGCCTTGCTGTAGTTCCAAGTGACTCTGGGGGAAGTCGATTGTCAGGGTTGAGTCTGCCGAGTTTCGAACGATCGTGTTTTTCCCTACGTCAACTAGAAGATAAAAATATTATGACAGTTGTAGTACAAAGGCATGGACGTCACGACATTTTTGTCTCGCGAGAGATATGTCTGCGACAGATATGTCGGCGACAGATATGTCTCTTGATAAATATTCAAAACAGCCAAGTTCGAAATATCTCTGGCGTGTGTCATAAATGTCACGAGACAAACTTTTCCAAACATTTGTGTCGTGACCAATATGTGACGGGTATTAAATGACAAAAGTTGGGCTTACGAGTCACAGCGAACTTGTCCAGGATGAAGAATCGTCGTCTCTGTTCGTCCAGGGAGTATCTCTTCCCTTTTTCGTCGAATCTAGGGCCCAAGAATATTCTAACCGTTGCCTTCGGAATGCGGGAATAGTCTTTTCGATCCTATCCATTTCAAATAAATTTTTTAGACACTATGGCCCATTATTTAAAATTCATTGAAGATGAACTCATTGAGAACTTACAATGGTCAGCTGATACTGGAAGTCCTGATGATCCAAATGCTTAACACAGGTCCAGATAGGACCCTGGACGTTGGACCGATTGAAATCCAACCCACGTGACAACTCGTACCGCTTCTCACCGAAAAACGTTCGGAGGTTATTCAAAGGTAAGTCATAAGTCTGAACTGAGAGACTCGTGATCTCAACTCCGGCCCACACAAGAGGCCATTCTCCCTGGAAATTAAAAACCCGAATTTTAAAAATCACCCGGGCAAAAAAAATTAATCCGATTCGAAAATCGATGTCTCACCGCTGAGAGTTGGTAAGGTCGAAGGGTCCTTTTATGAGAGTCGAAAATGTCGTCAATGAAGGTGTGGTAAGGATAAAAGACAATGTCCCTCATGGCAGTGGCCGTGTCACCCATTACCCCCGGGGGAAGTCCTCGTCTCATCAGCGGGTCAAGGATGAGACTGATGAGGACGTGACCTGTGTTGTGAATCCCGTGGTAGCCGTAGTATTCAGGATTTATCGAGAATTGACTCGCTTCAATCACATCCCCGAGGGCGTCGATTCCATCTGAATTTATTATGGGGGCCACTCCGTTCAGCCCCTAGGTCAAGTGCCCAAAAAATTTAAAGGTCATCAAGTCATCCAAAACATCCAACAAAAATATGAAATCAGTTGCTTACAGTGAGTAAAGATCGGACGGAGATGGACTCCAATATCCGATTGAGATGGATCGTACGATTGTCAACGCTGACAAAGAATGGTGACCCGGGTATGGCAGCTGACCTTGTGCTCTAAAACATTAAGGGACAATTCAGAAATTATTTATAGAAAAAGTCAAAAGGTCAAAGGTTATGAAAAATAAGACGCACAGAGATAGGAACATTTGGAGGTCGAGGTGTCCAGTTGTTCCCGGAGTTGGTGTCGGTCAAGTGAGGGTTGTAGGCTTCTCGAATGATCGTCCCTCTTTGTAGATTAAGGGCGGGTACAGGGGCCAACCCATTTGCTAATCTTTCCGAGTGATATCTGTGCGAATATTTTTTTGAATTTTATTTTGGAATTATTGTCAGAGATTTGGGGATTTTTTTTTAAGCTTTTTCAAACTCACCTGGCGACGAAGGTGTGGTGCATAAAAAAGAACAACTCCCCCCTCCGATCCCCTCGGGGTAGGTTAGAAACGATCGGATATGCCATGTGCCAGTACCTTTAATTATAAATTAATTTAAGGCATTTAAAACCACAAGATAATTACTAATTACAATGAACTAATTGTCAATTACCAATGATGAGAGTTGACCATGACGTCTTCTCTCCAATACCACAAAGCATTCTCAATCCCGTTGTCCGTCCCTTGAGATCCGTCCACAGGGACACAGGCCTGGAAAAATTGCAAAAATTGCGGTCAGTGGAATTGCAAAAAACCCATCCAAAATCACTCCGTGCCAAAATTTCCTACCCGACTTTGTTCCGCGTATTCAGCCTGTCTCTTCATAATGGCCACCGCCCGGTTATTCATAAACATCCCCGGGATGACCTCCAGCATCGCCGGCTTTCGAAGCCCTTGCATATCCGGCCGGTGAATGGCGGCAGACATGACCCCTCGAAGCCAAGCGTTGACATTGACCTCGTCCCTGTCCCGGAGACTTCCAGCCATGTTTATCACTTCTTGGGCTGTGGGTTGCTCTGAGATTTAAATATAAAGTCAATGTCAAAGGTCAATGGTTGTTCGACGCTCTAAGTCTTACTAAATTGTGATGACCCGTGAGGGTCCTTACCCATGAGTAAATTAGTAATTTTCATGACTACGGACATATGGCGTGGGTTTTGGCCGAAGTAGAATTCCCTTTTGGAACAAGAGTCGGCCAGCTCTTTGAGTAGGGGCAGTTCGTCCTCGTTGTCCAGGAAAGTATTGACGATCCCCTGGACGGGCATCTCCTTGTTCCAATCAAAGAGATCGAGGAAATTACTTTGAAGATCTCCGCCCCCAATATCACCAAAATCTCCTACTCCTGAAACCGTCAATGAAGGTTTTTTTGTAAAATTGACTCTGGTATTCATGCAGCGCAGGGGCACGACAAAATACACCCGACAAGTGTGCAACGACGATTTATGGGCCGTGACAATTCCGTATTACAACATTTTGCGTATTGTGAGATTTAAGTACCTAAATTATAAAAAAAAGTACTCCGTCCCTTAGTAAATCTGATATCACATACTGCACATATCTACTCTGTAATTAGCTTTGCTAAATAAATTTCTGTCTGTCACAACTCGTCCATATTACAAAGCTCATTCAATTTACCAAATCAACTAGCGTAGACATATAATTACAGTATCAAAAAAAACATGGACACCTAACCTTCAAAGACTTCAAACATATCCGTATTAATAGGGGAACATCCATTTATCGTCCATGGCCATTTTTTTTGGCCACCATAGATATGTTACTTTTCGGAGGTCAGATGTCATTTTTTTTGACACCGTCATAATTTCATGTCTCCCTTGGTTAGTCAAGTAAATCTAATGAGCCATTCAGCTTTAAACTCTGTCGAGTAGTTAGTAAGGAGAAGTAAAAAAAACAGACATACATTTTAACGGAATTAGATAAAATTTATACAATTCCATAATTGTTTTCGTAACTTGTTATTTTTAAAATTTGGCTGTGCACATAAATTTCCAATTACTTGAAAATGTGCTTGTACAGAATTGTCCCCTTAAATAATCGTCCCCGTACTATTTTCCCGTACCCAAATGTCCCGTACTGAATAAAAAGGTTACCTCCGTGTCCATTCCTTATAGCCCGCTTGGAATGAGTCCCAGATCCAAGGGGTCCATAAGAAGGGATGAAATCTCCTTCTAAATAAAAGGGCTCTTCATCCTGGATCTGGCCCGCGACCATTGACAAAGAAATTGTCACAAAAGCCACCCCCAAAATTGTCGGTACTGAGATCCATTGCAAAGAAGGTGAGGATCTGTGATAGTGCATGGAGGACTTGTACTTTAATCGATCTATTAAAAAATAAAAATCCCCACTTTTAAATCATTTGAAACAATTATTTAACTAATCTCTACAATTACCAACACAATTAAGATATTTAAAGTTAAATACGGATATTTATATCCACGCTTGGTGACTTGCAAAATTCTCCCCTACCTCAACCTTGTCTGTCACTTCTTTGTCGTCGCCCTCCAATTACAAAAGCTTTTTTAAGGTTATATTGAAATTGAAAATTAAGTGTAGCACAATTAACTTTAAAAATGGATTTAAATCTGAAATTAACTAATTGAGAAGTGGTCAGTAAACTATAAATTCAGATGCTAAATTAGCATGCACACTCTGAGGTTTAAGTCACGCCTGAGCAACTAAACCAACTCGGTTGTCTCAATCAACTAACTCGTGTGGCCATCATTAAACAGCTAATTGTACATTGTAGTTAAATAAATCCCACCACATTATGTTTCCTTGATTATATGACAGCATCCCCGTACTGTAGAAATTAGTGTAGCAATTACCTTTTCCGAGTCTATAAAAAATCCAATCCAACTCACAATTCTTCCTTGTTTAGAAAACGTGTGACTTTTCAAACCAAGTACAAAGTACAAAGGTATTAAATATATTTTTTATAAATCCTAATCAAGTCTAAAGTTAACTCTTGAAATTATGACTTTTCCACGTTTTCGAAACTTTCTTTTAGAATGCTAAGCTCCTAGCTCTAGTTTTGGATGCAACTCTAGAAAGAGAGTGAGGATTTTCTTTGAATTTAAATGCACTTGTGGATAACGATTAGAATCACAACAACAATCACATTTTACGTGCTAATCAACAATTAAATAGTGACTATCGGAAGTGGACTCTCGACTGTCTAATGAGGTAAGGTGAGAGGATATTCGTCACATACCTTGGACACTTATCAAATGGGACTGACAATAAAAACCTGAGCTCATTGTTGTATCTCACTTAAGGGATCTGGTAGTTGAGGAACGTAACTAATTACTAATTGCTTGATTAATTACCCCCTACCCCCTCATTACCAAGTTATAAATAAATCCCCATATCCCTTATTTACACATACATACATACCTACTTGCATAATTCTAAAACAGATCCAAATCTCCATTCTCACTAAATATGCTCAACATGGCTATTCTACTTTCTGCCTCGTTTCATCCTCACATATATCAAAACATGTCTATCAAAATATATATATCAAAAAGATATGAATAAAAAGATATATAAATAAATCTATAGTTAGCTAACAGTTGAATTAATTATACTGGAAAACACAATATTTTCCCTTTTTTTCATTGTTACAATTTTGCCTAATCAGCTAGAGATTTCCAATGAGAATTAGATCGTGTCCTTCCCTAATTGTAATAATATTTAACTATCATGCAAATTTAACCTAACTCTTTCCCAAGTTCATACCCCCTCCCCCCACAAACTCTCCTAGGATTTTATATCTAGGCACCTCTAATCCTTTATAGAAAAGAAACTAGATCATTAGAATATTTGCAGAGTTCATTAAAATTCCTAAAGCCCATCTAAACCCCCACAACAATCGCACAGTCGCCCAATCACACGCAACAATGGGAAATAAACTCCAAAAACCCACTTACGTCCACAAGAATATCCAAAAAATCTCTCAGCTTCCCAACAGTGTGTAACACACTCGATACCCTACACAAACGTGCTAATAACTTTTCAGGCACAATTAAAACGAATTAAAACGGCTGTCCATGGCACTTGGAACACAATCCCCTTTTAAAAATAAAACGACACTTAAGGCACTCTTAGGAACTGTTAGGGACTCTTAGGCGATGACAGGCTAATCAATCATGTGACAACACTCGTTTAAAAAGTCCATTTAAACTTTGAGGATATGGGTAGGAAATTGAAGGGAGGGGTGACTTAACAATGAGATTACCGAATAGGGAAAGAGTTGAAGGAGGAATGACAGAAAGTTTGAGAGACTTTGTAGTTTTTGAGCATACTTTGCTAGCTTGTTTGCAGTTGTAGGTGAGAGAGTGTAGAGTTGTGGGATAGAGAGTGTGTGATAGAGTGTCATGTATACAACACGGCTATGTATCTCTCTCTCTATATAGAGAGGCTAATTAGTTGAGTAGGAACTACTCTGGGTGAGCTTATGCCTTTTTCCCCGTTTCTTATTGCAATAAAAAAGGAAAGGTAAACATGAAGGGATTTTTGGGATTAGATCTCTTTATCAATCTCATTCATTTATTAAGGAATCGTTCTCGGTCCAATATGAGAATATCTTTAGAGAATATCTTATGCATTTCTTATGACTATCTTAGGAATATCTTATCAAGTTCTTATGACTCTCTTATGACTAATATAGATCCTAGAGAGGAGGTTGTGGGGCACTGGGGGGATTTCCTACCTTAAACCTTTACTGTAAGCAATCCATCAAAAAATAGCAATAAGGACCTTAGGTTAGGAAATGTTGATTGCCAAAGGTGAAGCTACAAGGATCTGAGTCAGAGTGGGTCGTTTTCAAAAGACGTCATCTCTAGAGAGCAGCTACCTAGAGCTCGTGCCCATTCCTACACCGGAAACATCATCAACTCCTTTTTGGACTGTAATCATAAAAGCATTAGATTAATCCAACTTGTAGCAATTAGCCCCAAAAAGAAATCATCACACAAAAGCCCTCACACTGGGGCAACTTAGGAGGATACAATTGCACTACGTTACCCCAGAACATAACTTGGTCATTTTAGTCATGTCTTGTTGAAGTTGACAATGTTGACATCACCCTGTGAGAATCAGAGAAGAGAGATGACACAATTCCTGACACCGGGGCACCTTAAGAAATTGACCCCAGCAGGATTTCCATAATTTTAGCCTTAATAAACTTACCCTCCCAGTGAGACATACGGACAGACAAGGGAGATCACACAAGCCCATCCAACGGTCCAACTCGATATGAAAAAAAGCTCATAAAATTGGCTATAAGAACAGCGTGGTTAGGGATGCATCACATTTTAAACACTTTTCTCGATCTTACTTTTTAAAGCTGAAGTTTGTTCTGTTAATCGTGTTTAATGATAGTAATAGTATTTCGTAAGCCCCCTTCAACTATTCTCAACTCTTGAACTTCATGATGAGTGAACAATCTTTGAGAAGGTTGGAATGAGACCATTCAGATTTTATCTCCCTCGTTGAGTTCTCATAGACAAAAAAAGTTTTCATAACTTCAAGGAATTCTTTTTTCCCCTTTCAAATTTTAATATCGCAAAATCACAAGCAAAAGTTGCTCAGCTTTATTTAAAAAAATCAACCAAATTGAGATCATTTGGACGTTAGTAAGTTGTACGCATTAGTACAGAACGTGGTACACATTTATGGGTAGACATTTGTCTGTTCATTTAAAATGTAATGTGTGCTTAATAGTCCACACTGCCAAAATCTCTTATGTCCATTTAGATGTAATAACAATTAACGGAATGGCCTCACCAATTCTTCAAGACACAAGCCTTGCATTTCAATGAATTGTAAAGGGACGTGGGCATGTAGTTTGATTGGAAATTTCTGTAGTACCAATCGACACGCTCCCTCCGCCAATTAAGAGCTTGTAATTGGTAATTAATAGAATTTGGATGTAGCCTTGCTAAGGAATTCACTCACTTTGGATTTGTCATCATGTGAGATCATTTTCAAAGGAATTATTTTTAATTAAGATTAAGTGTAAGTTTAGTTAACTAGTGTAGTTGTGGGCATTGGACACTATTCCACAAAGGATATGAAAAGTTGATCAGAGCGGAAAGCTTTTGATTCCCAGGGGAGATCTAAGGAAAGTGAATAAATCTCACACTCTCTTGACCTTATCTTTAAAATCTGCACAGATAACCCCACGTACCTCATAAAACCACATGCAAAATATAACTAACCGCTTTTTAGCCCGTTCGTTAGGGCTTTTATGATCACAATTGTCTGTCTGTCCGTTTGTCAGGTCTCTTCAAATTTCTCCGATTGATTCGAAATTTCGTACACCTGACATGGGAGCAATAAAATATAATCAAGCAGTTTTTAGCCCGTTCCTTACGGCATATGTGATCACAATTGTCTGTCTGTCCGTCTGTCTGTCTGGTCCCTATATATAATTCTAATGAAATTTCTATAATTGATTGGAAATTTTGTACACGTGATATGGGAGAAATTTATCTAAGCAATAACCCATGGGGGTCAATCACAGGGGGTTTTCATACCATGCACATCACAGAATTGTGTACCAACGAACGGGCCTTTCTTTCGCAGCTGCTTAGGGTAAGTTTTTTTTTCTTTATCAAATGAAATCAAAAGAAAATCTCGTTGCATTTTATGTGCACAAATGTACGTGTTTGGTCAATTAAGCTCCTAGTGTTCTACATAGATTTAAATTTTCTATTTTTTTATACCTATACTCCAATTTTTCTTCCTCTGTTATTTGTTTTTTAAGGGGAATTGAAATTGGAGGGGGACATACAATAAAATGCGGAACTATCGGAACTGAGCTAATTATCTAATTAGATATGAACTTGCATAATGTGGGACAAAATAATTTAAAGTTACTTGTAAAGTAACTTTAAATGTTAAATGTAACTAGAGCAATTAACAAAACCTACACGCACGTGTTTTCCCACTTTTTCGTTCATCTTAAATATGTTCATTCAATAAACTTGTAAAAAGAAGAAAAAAAAGGTAGCCAACTGCCAAATAGGAATGGGACTAGCTTCCGTCGTTTAAAAAAAACCTTTGGGGGATTTATGACCACTTCTGAAATGCTTCATGTCCCGAGACGACATCTTATAAATTGACCTCATTCTCTTCCTGTTCTCTTTGGTTGGTGTCGTGAGCTTGCCGAGAGGGTCACTTAATTATTGTAAAACGCCTTGGAACAAAAAACTCGAGATCCAATTTATTTTTTTAAAACACAAAGTCATGAAAATCATGAGATATTTAAGGTCCCTTCAAAACTATTGCTTTTCTCACCATTTACTCAAACCTCTCAGAAATAACTCACTTCCTACTCAGCCAACCTGTCAACCCTATAATTACATTAGTCTTTTCGGCCTTTTCAGAAAATAAAGACTTTTTAAATTAAAATACTTACCATTTGTTTTTCTTTGGAAAATGGGATTTGGAAATTATTATGCAATTTCCAATAATCCAATATCTCGTAATTCAGGGGCGTACAGAGGCTTGATTAGTCCCAATTCGTCCGGCCCTTCTGTTCATACCCTCTCTACGGGCCTATTTGTCACCTTATTAAAAAGCGGAATCCTCTATAAAAGATATGATTATTAAGCTGTGACGATAGTTTTTTTAAAGAAGGAATTATTAAATTAAAGTTTGACTTGGTCTTGTTTAAAAGAATAAAATAATAGAATGTATTTGGAAATGATTATGCAATTTCAAATAATCCAATATCTCCTAATTCAGGGGCGGAAAGTGGGCTGATTTGGGCTAGGCACCAAACGGTCATCAGCATTAGTCACAATGTACAAGCCGTCCGGCCTTTCGGACGATACCCGAACCCGTTCAAGAAACATTTATCTGGGATCCGGACGTACCCTCGCTACGGGCCTGTTTCGGCATCTTATTAAAACCCGCAATTATAAATAGGAGACTTATATTAACAGCCAGGATATACAACTCGTAACTCTTTGTTCCAAACAATAAAGAAACTCCCGACACTTTTTAGTCAACAAAGGAATAGCAAACCACATCCGACGTACGTGTATGCAAAAACGCATACCTTTCCTAAACAATTAAGTAACAACAATTAAACCCTAGTAATTCTAATTAACCAATAATTAAGACATAGAAAACTCCAACATCTAGTCATTATAGATAAATGAGCCAATAAAAAAATCCTTCCGACACCAAATCTATTCCATTCATATTTTAAATTACAAGAAAACGACAATCTAAATTTCCCACAATGCCGGAGCTAACTTATTAAATTCTGATTCCCATCATAAAATCCTATTGTCTTTTAAAAAACGAGTCTAAACTCTACACTAAAGGTCTCAATACAAAAGGCAGTGATCGTCACTATCCCTTTTAGAAAAAAAAACCAACAATTAACTTTAAACTACATAAATCACACGTAAGAGCCAAAGGAATGTTAAAACATTGGAGAGTGTTGACTGAGCCTAGTCTGCTCTTTTTTAAGGATATAAAAAAAGGTTATAAAGAATCGAGTGTTGTAAGGGGATTTATGTTGTCAGCATCGACCATGTGTGTTTTAATAGTTTTAATACTTTTAATACACTCCACACTCACACAATCGTTACTCCTGGGTAAACATAGAAAAGCTTTAAACTCACCAAGGCTCTCAATCAATCTCTCTCTCTCTCATATCATACGAGATTAAAAAACTTTAATCAATACCAAAGCTTTATTAGTTACATGACTTGTAATACATAACTCTTATTTGTAATAAAAGGGCCACGAGTTATTACCACGGAAAAAATAACTCCACCTAGCCTTGATCTACTGGGACGATGATGATGAGTTGGGAAGAGATTAAAATCCTAATCCCTTTCCTAATATAACACGGTCCCTATTATTAGTGGTGACCTCATTTGAGGAGAGCCCTCAGCTTGAGCCTATTCATCCATCACAGCATTTAGATGAACAACACGATTACATGACATCACGACTTTTACACAGTCCCCCCAAAAATCAATCCCCCCAAGTCCCCAGCCATTTCTCAATCATTCAAAAGCTGCGGAAAAAACTGTGCATTACTTACAATTAGGAAATGACCTACTCTCCCCCCTTTCAACAAATAGCCCCAGTCACTTCGTATCCTTCACTTTCGTCAAATATATCAAAACTGCCGATAAATGGGGAAAAGTGCCACTACCCTTAATGGCCTTAATGAGGCGGCGTTTATCCTATTAAAGTACTTGCAACCCTCATTGATTTCGTTTTTATGGTAACTCAGGTAATTAAGTTCAAGTGCCAACTACTCCTTGTGAATACAAATCCCTTAAGACTTTTGGTTTTTTTTAAACGTGGTAATCCGCAAGTTTGTGGACTTGATAGGTTCGTACTCAATAGGTGAGCACGTAATCTATAGGCAAAGTTAAAAGGCTAATTTAAAACAAATATTATGAAATGTAATGTCCAATTTAAGGGCCTTGTGTCTCAAATCTGCTCCAATCATATTTTCTGTAATAACTTGGATTAGTTTGGAATGGGAAATCAATTGCACCATCACCACCACATAAATCCCCATGTACCCCAGAGTACCACTCAGAACGTGGTCGAGGTCACATTCTACAAGACTCGTGGATTTAATAAAGGGGGGATACGATACCATAATTATATATCCCACATCCAGATCCTTCACGATAACTCTAAAACTATGTCTTTTACCTATAAACTCAATCTTTAACTCCATCGTGTTTTTTATAAGTCTTAAACCTACTCTTTTGTATTGGAGACAATGAAAGTTTAAAACTAATTCTATTATTCACATCAAATGGATTTATTTAAATTATCAAAGGGGTTACAATTTCCCAAGCTTAGAGAACGAATTGATTGACAAGGGTGGAGGTCATGAGTTGTTTTATGAGTAGTCATCAGAGCAGCACTGTCCCATCATGCATCTCTGAAGATGAGTGACCTTGACCCCTGACAACTCATTCGTGGTCTCTGAGTCGAGTTGGGCCATGGCCGTGAAGACTTCATCTAGGGAACTCTCCGTCATGCTGTACCACTCAATACTCTCCGACATGGACGTTCGGATCTTCTCCAACTTTTCCACAATCGACCCCCAGTTCTGACCTTTCTGAGGTATCAAGTACTTGAGCGTGTTCTAGGGGGTTATTAAAAGACACGTGTCTAAGAACTGTAAGAACGTAGTTAAATCCGAGCTTGGAAAAAATACGCGCAACTGCCGGTTTTCGGGATTTTGATTTAAAAATCTCCGTTATGGAGCAATGTAAGACAGAAGGGGGCATTTTAATAGTAAATGGGGCGTCTTAAGACAGAACATGGGGTATTGTAAGACGCAAAAAAAAAATCGACGAGTTTCAGCGATTTTCCAAGCCCTTTTAAATCTTTAGCTACAAAAAGACATTGGAGATCCCTTACGTGATGAGCTTCTCGGAAAACGCCGTCTTCTAAGATCAGCTCAATATTTGACATGATGTCCCCCACAAGGTCCAAGTCCCCTTGGTCTTCGATGGCAAATCTCTTCTTGAGTCGGAAGGTGACAGTGAATCCATTCAAGAACTTGTTCTTAATCTCCCGGGTAGTACCGACATATTGCAGCCGTCCATTTATCATCAGCCCGATCCGGGCACAAAGGTTCTCACACTCTTGGACATTGTTGGAGGCGAGGAGGATGATCTTGCCAGTCCTTTGGAGCCTTTGCAAAGTCCTCCACAAATGCTTCCTCCCTGACGTGTCAATGTCCCGACTCGGCTCGTCCAAAATGATCACTTCTGGGTTGCCGATCAGAGCGAGGGCCACGCACAGTCGACGCTTCATCCCCCGACTGTACTCTCCACACTTTCGATCAGCGTCGTTCTCTAGTCCTTTAAAGGTCAAGGTCAAATAAGGTCAGTCTCTTCAAGTGCTTGAAAGGAACCTTTTAAAGCTTTTACCTAAAGCTGAGAGCCATTGCTTGACCTCTGTCATTAAATCCGCCTTGCAGATCCCTTTAAGTGACCCATAGAGTTGAAGCATTTCTCGCCCTGTTAGATCCTTTAGGATTGAGTTCTTCTGAGGGGTGTAGCCGATGGATGAGGTGAACTAAGGCAGTTAAAAAAGGATTATTTAAGGGCCCCTTAGGGTTTTAAAACATTTCCGTACTTCTCTGGGATTTCCGAGCATACTAAATGGAGACAAGTATGCATCCCCGACTGCAGGGAGTTGCTCCCCCGTCAGCGTTTTGAAAACTGACGTTTTCCCGGATCCACTCAAACCTAATTAAGTTTATAATTGTCAAGTCCATTAAAAATAATAAAATAAGCTTTATAATTAAAAATTAACCTAAGAGGCCAAAGCATTCTCCCCTTTGGACTGAAAAGGAGACGTTACAATACGCCCCAATAGTCCCATAATTTTTGCACAGCCCATCAACCAAAAGTCCTTCTCTCTCTGAAATCCTCTCTCCTAAAAAACCCCCACCGATAATTATAAAAAAATTCGCATCTCTCATATGCAAATGTTGTGAAGAATCGTACCAAGTCCGACCAACTTTCGAACCCACTCGGCCTCCTGCGCAGTGCTCGGGTCCTTCTCCCCCTTGTCCGCATTGAGGGTGAACATCTCGCTGGGGGCGGACAAGAAGCATTGATTTATCTTCTGGAAGTAGTTAAAGTCCATGAGGATGACTAGAATGAAATACGTCCCTGCGGCCAGCGCTAAGATGATCACATCTCGAAGGATCGTGTAGCCCTCAAAGCCATAGCTTGTCAAGAAAAACGGCTCCGCTTCAAAGCACTCGCTCCCTACACACTTTTCTACACAAATCATCCAAATCATCCAATTAGCTTCAGTATTGAAAATCAGTATTGAAAAGATCCACCAAAAAAATCGGCCATTCATCACAACAACAACTTTCCATCTCTTTTACAAAGGGATGTCACCCAAAGGGCAGACAGGAATTGTCTTCATTTTTTCTCGTCCTTTTTTTGATTACCTAATCCACTAGGAAATATGGGAAATAGGAATATGATAATTTTACCTGGCCTTTATATTTATAGTTGGAAAAAATATTAAAAATACTCTAAATCCCATAAACCACAATTTTAAAAGGCGTAACCCAAGCCGGAAAAATTGGATTAAGAGTTTAAAAAACCCAAATCCACTATCGAAAAATATTAAGACAGTCCCCTTTAGGTGAAATCCTTTCTCAGAGATCCTACCATCCCTTATAAAATGGTGGTAATTAATGGCTACCTTATTAAATCTTAATTCTACCCCTTAACTATTGACCCCGGAGGAAATGTGAATATCCTTGCTAAATACTTCTAAAAAAATGTAAGCAAGGACATTGAGACCTAGTAAGGGGCAAATAGTTAAGGAGTAGCATTTCTATCGATAAGGGGCGAATTAATAATACCCCCTTATAAAAATATCATTCCTCGCCCTTACCACAGCAAGAATAGGCAGGGAGGTAGGTGAAGAGACCCTGCTTGCCACAAACAGAGTTGACCACCTCCTCAGCAATCACCTCACACCGACTGTTTCGAATGATGATCTTAGAGTAGGTGAAGAGGGCATGGACAACAAAAGGGATAGGAAAGGGGGTGGTTGCCCAATAGAATAATTGAGAAAGCGGATCATTGATCCCATCATGGGTTTGGTAAACGACATAGCTCCCCAGGGCTGAAATGAAAATCAATACAAGCCTCCCAAATCAATTTCACGATTTCTTGAGAGACAAATAAATTAATGAAGCTCAAGCGGAAATAGTGAATAAAAAACAGAGACAGACAGCCAAGAGACCCAGAGGATCACTCAACCGCAGACCCCACCTGCCAGCAAGTGAACCATATTGAGCCAACCAAAAGCCGCCGCTCCATTGTTCACAACTTGGCTGAAGAAATAGGCAAAGGAAATCGAGGCTAGTCCTCCAACAAAGAGGATGACGAACAGGGCAACTGGACCATGAACACACAACAACACCACATCCGTTACATTTACAATACATTCCACTTTTTCATGCCTCACCAATGTCAATACCAAGTCCATCTCATTTAATTTAATTATATTGGAACCCTTCAGTACCAGCCCCGCCGTTCATCGTGTACATGTACCCTTCCTGACAGATGAATGTGATGAGCAGGGCTATCCCCGCGAATAACAGCACGAAGCCCCCGTCCACCAGAATGTAAGATGACCAGAAGGTCAACGGACTTACTGATGTCATCATTTGAAGGTGATGGCTCTGCAACACAATATACATTTATTTTAAGGTCAATTTTGAGGTCAAATATCTAAATGCTGAAGTACTTGCCCCCGACACCCGCTCCTTGATCGGCTTGATGGCCACGATGGCACAAATGACCGCCAGGGCGTAGGCAAAGTAAAAGCAGAAGGACCTCACAAGCGTTGAGGCCCCCTCGCCCCCTCCGAGTTTCACAGACTCCTGCATAAATATAATTACAATATATAATCAGTGGCGGTCTTTCGTCTTTAATCTTTTTTATCATCCTCCTTACCTCTGACCCATTCTGCAAGGGGTGGTTTTTGACTTGGATTTTCATCCGGGTTTTCGGGATGAGGACCTTGAGCAAAGAATTGGAGACCATGTTGATGGAGAGTGGAGGGGAGTTGTAGGGGACAGTGGAGAAGAGGGCCGTGATTGTTGAATTATTTTCTTCGACCCCGATGATGTACCGATGTCGATATGCACCTTCCTTCCTCCTACCGACTTCAAGGACCGCCTCCGTCACATTTCGGTCATATTCCGTCTCTTTCCCTCCAGGCTTGACAGTGTCCATGTACGAGGCTTTGAGCAACTAGATAAGGGCACATAAGCGCACAATGGACCATGTCAATGGGCTTGTAGGAATGTGAAAGAGATTATGAGAGTCCTTACCTTGTTTTCAATAGTGAACAAGCTCACAGGGCTCTCGTAGCCCTTGAACTGAATGTTGATCTCACTGTATCGCTCCGTGTCCGTATTTCGAAGTCCCCGATTCGCTCCAGTGATTCCAGACAGGACGAGGGCCAGTGGGATTAAAATCTGGACAAAAAAACTAAATGTACTACACAGTTCAAGTCAGAGGTGGGAAATGTCTAAAAATGTCATTAATTTTTACTTGAAAAGCTAAGGCCCAAATATTGGACCTAGTCATCCAGTAATTCTTCTTCATAAGGGCACAGAGACGAGAAGCCCCTAAGGCGCATCCAGAGATCTTCCTCCCCACAAAGAAGTCATAGCCAGAGGATCCAGGGTCACTTGGTGGGAGGTAAGTGTCGGAGGAGGTGTTGGTTCTCGGGCTTTGGAATTCTCTTAATTCCCGGACACTAGAACAATTTAATGAGACATTGGAACTGGGTGTAATTAATTTGAAAAGGTGTGGAATATGAAGCCTACCTTAAAAAAATTTCCTCGACTGAGGTGGTGTGGATATCGACTGAGAAGATCCCAAACTCTTCCTTGTGCTCATAAAGCTGGTAGAATATTTTGGGGAAGAGTGGAGCATAGAGATCGGGGAGGACGAGGGTTATCAATTCCCCACCTACGGACATTGTCCGGTTTTTAATGTCCGCGTACTTTATCTCTTTGCTTATCATTCGAACGACCTTCTCAGCCCCTGACACGGACACGGAGATCTTCAATGTGTACCCACTGCCTGTAAAAAGAACACATTTTTTTAAAATGGCTTGAATTAGATTGGAATTTTTAACAAATGGGATTTTGAATGTACCAAAAACATTTTTCAGGTACTGAGGAGATCCATAACATTTCAGATTCCCATCGTTCATAATCGCAAGTCGGTCTGCAATAACATCTGACTCCTCTGTGGTGGTCGTTGTCAATACAATCGTCTTCCCCTCCTTGATTTTCTAAATAGGGCGTACAATCGGTTTTTAAAAGCTGAAAATCGGTTTTAAAAGCTTAAATTCGTGTTTTAAAGCTGAGCATCGGGTTTACAAGCTGAAAATTAGGTTGAAAAGCTTAAAATTGGGTTAAAAGTTGAAAGTTAGTTTTTAAAGCTGAAGATAGGTTTTTAAAAGCTGAAAACCGGGTTCAAAAGCTTAAATCGGTATCCTTAAAAATAGGGAAAGGTGTACGAACCGTGAGTATACTCCAAGCTGTCTTGATAGACTCTGGATCCATTCCATTTGTTGGGTCATCTAAAAGAATGACCTTGGGGTCACCAGTGATTGCTATTCCAAAACAGAGCTTGCGACTCTCCGTGGATGACAGTGTCCCTGCTGGGCATTTAGCTTGATCCTTGAGTTTGAGCAGGGCAATAAGCTGTCGGGCCTGGGCTTTGGCTTCACTCCATTCTTTACCTTTCAACTGTCAAGAGAGTCCAGGAAATGTCACATAAAATTTCCAGGACTTTTTAAAAGAGACGTTTCCAAATCTTAAGTACCCATGAGAAAAGAAGCAAGTGCTCCATCACCGTCAGATCACTAAAGAGCATATTATTTTGAGGGCACAGTCCAATACTCCGACGAACCTCCGTGAGGTAGTCGTGAATATCATAACGGTTCACGTAAGCCGTCCCTTCGTCTGCCTTCAGAATTCCTGGACAAATAAATTATCATTAGTAATAGAATTCCATGCCCTTATTTGTGTACCCTTAAATCACCTAGAAGAATCTTGATCATGGTCGTCTTGCCACTCCCAGTCTCCCCACAAACACAAGTGATCTCGTTCTGATAGAAGTCACAAGAAATGGACCTCAGCACCGTCTCTGCCTGGAAGCTTTTGGACAAGTTCTTGATTTGAGCCCCCCGTTCCTTCATAGGGCTCTCCTCTTCAAATGCATCCGAAGTTACGGAGGGACTTGTCTGAAGCTGCCCGGAGAAAAGGAGTCCTAAGTTACTAAGGACCTTCGACCTGAGAATCCCCACCGGCGAGTCCAAAGGCTGGTCCGCTCCAGCATCATTCTCTCCCGCTTCCGGTCTACCCTTTTTCCGACAACGGCATCCCTTCGGCTTCGTGAGGAGGTTGACGAACTCTGGGAACTTGGTGTCATCGTAGAGGACGTCGTACAAGAGTTTGTAGGGATTCTTAAGTCTCCTCCGGTGTGTGTCGGCATGACGCATGAGGGTCGTGAGGATCATGTAGAAAAGCCCGTCGAACACGAGCATGGACAAGAGGACGGCCAGGTTCAAGGAGTCTGAAGAGCTCGCGTATTCTTCCAGGTTATCCCAATGAATTCCGATTACTGGATAACAAACACAATTCAGGTCAGGTCAAAAGGTCATCAAATTATTTAAAATGGTTTTATGTACCTCTGGACTCCCAACTAGCGATGATATTGAATCCCCAGTAGAGACACATGTTTGGCAGAACTGAGACCAGAAGTTGGGTGGCCAAGTACCTTTGCTTCGTCCCGACCAGAAGGGCTGGGATTATGAACGTCCCTAGCCAAATAAGTACCCCCAAGGAGCTGGCGTACGCCGCTGGAATCATTTCAGGGAATTATTTACACAGTCTTGAAATAGATTTGTGGGAGGATAAAAATAAAACTGTCATACAACTTTGGAAGAGGGCCGTGACGAAAAAGCAGAACCAGACGGCAGCGAACACGTAAAGAAGGAGGAAGACCCAGATCACCGAGATCGACGAGTACATGAGAACCGCCCCTTCCCCGGACACATTGGCACTGAGGACCGTGACGATGAGGATGACGGATAAGATGGCGACGGTGAGGACGTCCAGCATCCAGCCGAACCAGTATCCATTGTTACTTAGTCCCAGCATCGTCAGCAATTGCTGTAAAGTAGTTCAAAGGTCAAGGGGTCAATTAAAAAATTCTGTCTTATTATTCGCATTAACATAATTAATCATACCTTAACCCCAGAAGACTTTTCCGTCACGATCCCTGAAATGGTCACTCCGGCCAAGTAGCTAAATCCGAGTATGATAGTCGACGGCAGAAGCGTCGCAAGGACCATTGTGTAGTGTGACTTGTCTTGGAACCCGTACGGGGGATAAGGGAACGCTTGCGTCTCAATCGAATACGGCACTGCAGCTCCTGACACTTTCTTGAGAAACGCTCGATCGATTGCTAACTGAAGTCCTAAAAAGCCTGAGGACTCGTACACTTGGAATTCTGAAAGTTAGGAAAACACGTTGCGATCAATTCCTACCAAGGGGCCCTTAATCCTTACGTTTTCCGGGTCCTGGAGTCTCGATATCCGCAAAGATCTTCCCCGTGATGAACTTGGAGGTGATGAGCCGGATTTTGTAAATCAAGTCCGTCTTTCCGCTAGGATTGGCCAAGAAGACCACCGCCCCTGTCAATGAGCTCGCTCGATTGAAGTACCCCGTTGTATTCAGGGCTAAGAGCGTGTTCAACGCTTCTATCTCGGACTCTGTGGAAAATCCTTGGACGTCTATCCAAAACCAAAATCAAAATCTCAAGGGGGCTTTTTAGAATTTTTAACCTAGAATTAAAATGTGGACGTCAACAAACCGATTTTCGCTCCGTTCTTAAGCAGCGTTTCTCCAACTGAGGTCATAAGTTCGTTGACGAAGGTTTTGTTAGGGGCGTACGCTAAGATAGACCTTGTCCCACCGACGGTGCACCCAATGTGACACAGCTGTGAGATCAGTCCCTGCAATTAACATGTCAAGAGAAGATTGTAAGGTACTATTTAAGGGCGGTTAAGGGGGAAGGGTACCTTCAAATCCTGGGAGGCATAGAGAGTAGGCTTATTAGTTTCCGGAGAGTTTGCATCCGGTTCCATGACCCCTTTGACAGAGACGAGAAGAAGGACGAGAATGACTGGAGACAAGATCTCCAGGAGGGTCCTCCAAATGTGATGTCTTCGAGTTCTCCATGATTTCCAGAGAACTACGCACACCATCCGGTATGCATACTCAAATGCGGCCATTTTATATCACTGCATTTACGCGTCAGAAACGATAGCTAGAATAAATACACAGATTATAAAAGTAACAAGACGGGTGGAGAAATTCCCGGGTAATTTCCATAGAAATGTGGATTTTTTTTATCAATAATAAAGAAACGGGCATCACGAAGATTACTTGACAACACGCTTGACTTGCGCGCGGTATCGAAGGTCACTGGTCACAAATTTTTAAAATCTGATGTTTGTGGACTATTGCTAAAAAATACGCAGCTTTTAAGCTACATTTTAAAATGCAGAAGCCACGAGATTTCGAACGGGTGAAAGTTGTCGTCCGAGTCCGCCCCTTGTTTCAAAATGAAGCTGAAAATGAGCAAGAATCGTGAGATTTGAATTTTGAATCCATTTATACAACTCCTAGGAAAAAGTTCATATTAAAATTATATTTAATCAGAGTTTAAAAATATTTAAATATTATTGAATAGCGTTATAGACGTGAATTTCGAAAGGAATGAAATCTGTGTGAAACGAACTTGTGCAAATACAGACTACGCCTCTGGAAACATCGTCTCCAAAACACATCTCACCCCTTTCGTGTTTGACAGAGTATTTGATAACTCGTAAGATTTACCATTTCCCTTACAGCGTCAGACGATTAAGGGCTTTTCTCAAGGACCAGGAAACACTGAAAATTGGCATACAATTTTTCACATTTTTCATTACAGATTTTCGCAAAAACAAATCTATGAAAATGTGTTCCACAATCTGGTGGACTCGGTAATCCAAGGGTTCAATGGAACTATATTCGCCTACGGTCAAACCGGAACTGGAAAAACCTTTACAATGGAAGGTACCCTTAAAATTTTAAAACCTCTCAAAAGGACCAAGGCTCACTTCATTAATTTACGTGACGCTAAAGTCCCAATTTTTAGCCCCCTTGTAACTCAAAACATTACAGTGACATTAAATACCCTTACCCTTCACCCCCTCCCCTCGAATTCACAAACAAACCCAATGTATATAAATAAGAAGCTATTAATTCTATTGAAAGGATCCTGGGAACATAAAGACCTTGGAGGGGTGATGCCCAATTCCTTTGACCACATTTTCGAGCACATCGGGCAAAATCCCAGCAAGCGGTACTTAGTAAGAGCCTCCTACCTCGAGATCTACCAGGAAGAAGTGCGAGATTTACTCAGCGACGTCCACGGCAAGAACTTTGACGTCCGAGAAAGTCCCCACGGCGTCTACGTCAAGGGTCTCTCCACCTACTTGTGCAGCAGCTTCAAGGAGATCTCCGAACTCCTCGTCAAAGGCAACAAGAACCGCACCGTAGGGGCCACAAACATGAACGAGCACAGTTCTCGCTCCCACGCCATTTTCCAGGTCACAATCGAGACCTCAGAATCTTGGGACCAAGACGGAGAGCATATTAAAGTCGGTAAATTGAACCTAGTTGACCTAGCTGGGTCAGAACGAGCCTCCAAGACGGGGGCAAGTGGACAGAGATTCAAGGAAGCAGCCAACATAAACTTGTCTCTGTCGACCCTTGGAAATGTGATCTCTGCGTTGGTAGATGGTGCCGGGTACATTCCATACCGGGACTCCAAGCTAACCCGACTTCTACA
The DNA here is from genome assembly GCA_034694785.1 of Agrenia bidenticulata. Classification (NCBI taxonomy): domain Eukaryota; kingdom Metazoa; phylum Arthropoda; class Collembola; order Entomobryomorpha; family Isotomidae; genus Agrenia; species Agrenia bidenticulata. The sequence goes on along the minus strand of JAQFYM010000489.1, from coordinate 18,544 downwards.
AGACTCTTTGGGGGGCAATTCTCGTACAATCATGGTGGCCACGGCAGGGCCCGCTGCCGCCAACTCTGACGAGACGATCAACACACTAAGATACGCCAGCAGGGCCAAGAACATCCAAAATAAGCCGCGTGTCAATGAGAACCCCAAAGACGCCGTCCTACGTAACTACCAAGAAGAGATCAAAAGACTACGCAATCTCGTAGAGGAGAAACGAAGTCACCGACCCATCCCCAGTGGCAACAAGTCTGGAATGACCCAAACCCCCTCGAGTTCGGGCCCCTCGGGTCAGATCCAAGGGATCCTCAAGGGCCAGAATCCCATTGAGCTCATGAAGGAGTCGAGAGTTCAGCAGCTCCACAAGCTTCTCGAGCCTTACGGGATCAAATTCGAAGGGGACTTGTGTGAAATTATGAGCCAACTCCAGGATCGAAAGACCTCCTTGATGAAGAATACCCAACTGGTCAAGGAGGACAAGGAGATTCTGCTTTCTAAGTTGCAGCACGCGCGGGATGAGATCCAATGCGCGGAGAGTGAATGCAGCGACTTGGTGGCGCAGATCCAATGGCTGGAGAGCAAAGTCCTCAACTCTTCGGGGAAGGTCAATCTGATGCAGAAGATGAAGAGTCAGAACGAAGAGATTGAAATGAAGGCAAAGGAGTTGGAGGGTCAAAGGGTAAGGCAAGAGAAACTTCGGGAAGCGCTGGAAAGGAAGGAGATGACTTTCCAGGAAACGCTCACTTCGCTCAGCGCAGCCGAAGAGCAAGTTTTGAACAAGATGGAGAAGATTTCGAAAATTGAGCGCAAGTCCAGAGCGCTGGAGAAGGAAGTGCAGGAAATGAAGAGTGAGCACTCGGCTGATGCCAAACGGGTTGACAAGTGTCTACTTCAAATGTCAAGGTTGTTGTCAATTTTTATTAGAGGTCTTTGGATTCAGCCGGGTCATATTCTGACCCCTTTTGCACGGTCAATTATCATCGATTCCGCCCTGTTGGGTCAGAAAATATTGGCCCAAGAAACCTCGACCTGTTTTCTTCTTTTCCAAAAACTCCGATTTGACCTGGCAACCCTGCGAGAGGGCTGAATCCAGGAAAATTGACCGAACGATAGGCGACCCAGTTGACCTTTTAAAAGTCTAATTGAACATTTGAACTAATGAGACAGCTTGGGTTACATTTTTTTTTCAGGGAATTGAAGCTGAAAAAAGCGATTGTGGACAACTTCCTCCCCTCGAATGTGAAGAAAGATCTGAACAACCGGATTCGATATGACGATGCCTCGGACACGTATTTCGTGGAACCCCGTGAAGTAATTCCAGTCAAGTCCATACCGGCTGACCGGATGCTACTCCTCCCTATGTTTAACCAGACGCGATTTAAGCCATTAACCCCGCGGCCTGGAATATTTTTCTCCAATGAAAATCTCCTACTCCTGCAGCCCGATCTGCCCAAGTGGAAGGGGGAGCATTACGTGGCGGACAAAATCAACCCCAGAATAGAGAGGCTAATCAAAGAAGCTGTGCAGAATATCCAGAAGACCCTTGTTGTCAACTGTGACAACAAGGCAAGCTGGTAGGCTTTCATTTATACTAATTACAGTTAAGGGTCCTTCGTAACGTGGCATGGGGCCTGAGGTATGTGGAGTGGAGGGGGGGGCATAAAAATCGGGATTTTTCAGTTACCTTATTACAAATTCTTATAATTTGATAGCAAACTGTGGAAATCTGAAGCCCCCTCGTACACAGCAGTAGGACCGAATATCCTTCTAAGAAAAATCCGATGCGATAAATTCCTAGATTTCTCATTCGTTCCGTCCGATGTTAATCTTCCTCGTGGATGTAACATCTCAACTATTCCAATCCCTCCGAGGCCCAGCAATTTCCGGAAAATGACTGAACAAGAAGCCCTCGCACTTCCCTTTATCCCGTCGTCCGGAGAAGTGGAGAGCGAAGGCAATGATCCTGAAAGACAAGTGGGCTCTTCTGTCAGAAATCTGTCTTATTTAAATTCAGGGGACAGGCTCAATCCTGGACGAAATCCACAGCATGGAGGATCGACTCTATCTGCACCCAAATCAACACCTAAAAATATTCGTCCATCTCGACTCCATGAAGAGGAAGATTGGATTTCCAAAACAGCCATGGACTTTGAGATTGAAGAAATGGAACGCGAGCTCATGTCAGTCGATGTCGCGCATAAAATGTCGAAAAAGGTCAGCGGTTTTAGCCGACCTTTGACATACAATGGGTTGCGACCACCAAGTGAAGACAAAGAGCTCCGATCCTCAGAAGACATTAGAAGCCACAGAGACAAAGCATCCGGGAATTCTTCACATAGAATTAAGGATCCTACCCCCAACACCCGGGTTCCATCCCCGTCATCCGGAAGAAACAGTGAGGCTCGTTCTCAGTTCCCTCGGACTTTTCAACCTAAAGTAGAAGAAATGTCATGGGTGCGTCAACCTAGTTTGGACAGCGTCGTTTCTATTAATGATTCTCCACAAAACGATGCACCACCTCGTCCCCGGACAGCAAGGAAAGTTCGAGGGTCCGAAGATTTGTGGAGACTCCAACAATTTAATTCAAATGAAGGGATCCCCGATTTCGGACATCCGGTTCCAAAAAGTGGTGCAGATAGTAAAAACACCACCACCGGCCAGAAGCTTCCAACATTTCGAACTTCAAACGACGTAGGAGTGACTGCTACTGCTAAACCAGAGCTTGATTGTGATTCAGACTATGAAGATTGCGGGATCCCCGATTTCGGAGATCCGGTTGCAAGAAGTGGTCCAGGCAGTACGAATAATACCACTGGCCAGAAGCTCCCTACATTCCGAACTTCAAACGACGTTGGAATGACTCCCGCGGATACTACACCGGAGCTTGATTGTGATTCAGACTATGAAGATTACTTGGATGAGGATGATGTGACGTTGGAAGTGACGGGAAAGGATTTCTCGGACAGTAACTTCTCCAGTGACGAAGAAGAAAAAAGTTGTGAGGGAGAAAATGTGGACTCGACCAGTTACAAATCTCGTTTGATCAATACCGCCTGTGATTCCAATTATGCACTGAGTCAACCTTTGGAAAGTGAATATGGCGAGAGGCCGCAAACACGACCAAGCTCTCAGAGACGATTCACTCAATTACAGCCTGAAGATTAAAAATTTTTTACACTTGAAGTTTTAAAAACGTATTTTGATTTTTTGAAATAACATCTGGACCAATTTTCCTTATTTCTTAGAGCATTTTCTAGAGACTTGTCCAAGGAGTTATTTCGAATCGTATTTCCGATTTCCAATTCGTATGGAAATTCAAGTCAAACATCTCCTTAAAAAGACAGTAGGAATCATAATTTTTTCAACATTCAAAAAAAGCCATACAGCCATCAGCCAGAACTGTTCCCAAGAATCCATCGATCAGGGGCGGCCCTTGGCACGGCGACCCTTAGGCCTCAAGTTTAAATTAAAAGTTTGTTTCTATGGGACTTAACTAAATCACAAAGAAATACTTTTTTTTAAGCTACGGAATGTCCTACGTCACCAAAATTATTTTACAGCCTTTTGAGCTCCACTTTTTATTCTAATTTTGAAACTTTTATGTTTGTCTCTGTAAAAAAAACTAAGCAAGATTTTGTAGACTTTCAGAGCTCAATTAATTAATAATGCTTTTTTAATGCACCGGGTCGGGTTTACTTAAAATCAGACATAATCTCACAAGACAGACAGAACTTGACCATGCTCTCCCAAGAGGAACATGACTTCCAGGAAAGGATTAGGAAATTACAGGATATGGACCTTCGCTGCATGCGAAGGCCCAGTCGGATGACCCAAATCACGTCATGTGTCACCAAGCCATGTAACCCAATGCCCGAGGACGCGCTGCCTCGATGGGCCACGCTTCCTTTGGACCACAAGCTTCCTCTAGTCCCCTGCTCCGAAGGCCACTTTCGATTAAGTCGCAATGATGTGGGATGTTCGGTATGAACTATAAACCGAATCTCAATCCATAATTTATCCCAGAGGGGTCAAATACACTTCCATTTAAATTTCCAGCTGTTTGAATGCAAGCCTTGTGATAACTTTGACATCGAAGACCCTTACATCCGTCGAACTCCGATCCTCTACGACTCGTTGCATGACCCTAATTTGAAAACATACTTCAGCACGCGTCCCAGAGTCCTCCAGAACTTGGAGCGTCAAGGGTTGGTCAGTGAGGGCGGAAAAGTGGACTGCTCCCTCAGTGACCTCAACAAGTACCGAGAATACTTGAGTAGGATTCATAATAAATGCATTGACAACGAAAGGGGACGTCAGGTATGTTCTTGGACAAGCTCTCAGTAGTTTCAGCTTATTTCCTACTACCCGGGTGTTCTTCTCTCTAGGATCGAATGACGGAATCGGACATCCTGCAGCTAAAAAAAATCAAGCAGTACATACTTAAGGAGAGAAATACCCGGAAGACTGAAGAAATAAAATCACGTAAAAATCAGTACAGATCCGAGGAAATCCGACGGTAGGGCCCTGAGAACTTTCAACTTGTCGAATTTGTCGAACTCTTTTTATTTTGAAACCTCAGGAACCTGAAGACGCAACAGAAAGAGATGGAGCACCCGAGCGTCACTTGCAAACAGCATGTAGCAACAGCCCGTGCTTTTCTGGCCAAGAAGCGGGAGTACATGAGACAACTGAGAATTGCCCGGGTAGAGAAGATTCAGCGGGCAACGAGGGAGAAGAATCGGAGGATCGTTCTGGAATGGTACTGCAAGGACATGTACGCGGAAAATGTTCGGCAGGCCATGCTGGAATACAGAAAAAATCTGCACAATAGTCAAGTAAAGTTTTTAACTATTTAATTAACGTAGTACTAATTAAACTGACACTTGACCTGTGACCTGGGCTGAATTTAATAGTTGGACAGTTTTGTAAGGTGCAAGAGGGAGTACCAGGAGAAGAAGATGAGGTACGAGCGCGCGATCCTTCTTCTTCAAACGATGGAGCGGAACTGCGCGGTGAATAAGCGGACTGCACATTATAATGAGCTGGAAGTGAAAAGGAAGGAGAATATGAAAACACGCGCGGAAAGAAAGGAGAGGAGAGCAGCGCGCGAGATTTATCTTATTAGGAAATATGGAAGGAAATGGCTGGCTCTTGTCGCGGTAAGTTTTATCTTAAGCCCCAAGCCCATTTCACCGGTTATTATGGATCACTTTGTTCAACACATTTTTCAGCGACATTTAAAAAAAAATCCCAAAGATTTCAGCTGTTTGAATTAATTAACCGAAAAATTAAAAAAAAATCGACTCGATTTTTAATATCTGAGTCCTACACAAAGTAAGAATATAGCAAAGTCTTATAGATAACAACGGAATATAATTAAAAACTGAAAATTCGGTTTTCGGTTTTTTGGACTAATTCGAAAAATCTTCAAATACATTAATACGGAGAACCTATAGAAAAATGTTCATCCAATTCGGCCAGTAAACCAAGTCAAAAGTATTAAAATGATTTTTTGAACAATGGCTATAGCGCTTTAAAAAAATCCAATTTTTACACATACTTATCAGTTTCTTATGTCTTATCTAAACAGCTGATTAAATTTCTTTTCCAGGCCAAGAAGCAAGAGATCTCTGTGTTCCACGACTCTTTATGGCACGTGCGTCAACAGCTGCGTCAAATGGTGGGGGTACTTCGTGAAGAGTCAGGGGCTGTGAGTTTCAGCAACTTCATTCAAGGACTTGTCGGATTAAAACGCAAAAGCACTCCAGTTAAAATGGTCAGTTACTTAATCAGATAAGACATAGCAGAGGTTATCATTACATCTTATCCTAAATCTTATTTTATCTGTAGAGTGACGAAGCCCGAGATGTCATTACCTACATCCTGAGCTGCATTCTCGACAGAGCCTTCAAAGAGTTCATTCGAAAGACGACAAGTTGTGCCTTGGACTTCTTCAGCCAAGAGACCCGGGAGAAAATATCTCGCTACCAAAGCCCCTGTGGACAGATTATCCCCATCGAAGATTTCATACCCCCGGAAACGCGACGATGTTTCCTACCTCAGATTCCTTTCCAGAAGCCCTGCTGGCCTTGTGCAGGGCCGTGTTCCCAGTTTCAAGGGCCCGAACCCTCTGACGAAGAATGGAGAAGGAGGTGCACAGAAATGGCTCAGTGTCTTACAGACGTCCACAATGCGATTGCCACCAATCCAAAGTCTCGTTGCGAGGCCCTGCTCAAAGAAATATTAGAGAACCAGGTGAGTCGATTAATCTTTAGTTAACTTCCGGGGTCATTCTTAGTTGAGTCGAGTTGACCTCTAGATTTTTTCGCTGCTTCATTTCAGAAAAATGAGGTTTTGAATCGTAAGAAAAAGGGGACGATAGGACGGAATCAAAAGGCAAGACCCGCATCACCCGGTATTCGAATAAGCTTAGGGGTGACTACTAACGCACCTTCTAAACCGCAAGGTCAAACCGCCTGCTCCTTCTGCAATGACGATGAACAAATCTCAATCGAAGACTTTGTAGCTAAAGCCAATGAGTCTTACCACTCCAGATTTGGCTCTGGGAGCCCTAAACAACGCCGGACACTGGGTTCTAGTGTACCTGGTGAAAAGGCCTTAAATTCTAAGCAGCCAGGACAAAATAAACTGGGGTCGAAGGGTCCTAATCGACAGAGTCGGGGTTCCAATGGAAGAGGTCAGAGGACGCCGTCTGGAATTCTGAACCAACCTTATCTCTCATCGTCAGATGAGTCATTCGTCGACGAAATCATCAGAGAACAGGTGCCCTTAATCTTTTTATAATACTTGTTTGGGGGAATGGCCCATTAGGGTCACCCATGCCCTATTGACCCTTAAGGGGTAGATCATTTGACCATCTATGATATTCTAATGTTTCTGTCAAATAAATGGTCCACTAGTCTGAGAAATTACAACATGAGAAAAATGCCGTTGATTGTAAAGATGAAGCTGTGATCGATGCCATGGGTGATGACGAAAATCTCTCCCGCATGTCCGCAGCTCTTGTTGAACAGTCAATAAGCGCACAGGTTGATCTAATGGGCCCTACGTGTTCCAGATCTAAGGGACCGACTCTTCAAGACAAAGGCAGGGATCATGAGGTATCCATTTTAGAATCAAAAACTGTCTGTCCCCTTTAAAAAAAATCCTGTGGTCTGGTTTAAAGCAGTTGAAAATATTTTCAATACTTCCTAGGCATTTTAGTTGACATAACATTTTAAAATATTTAAATGCACTGTTTTATTTAGGTACAAGCATCTCAGCCTCAGATTTACCTCATCGAAGCTGGCGAAGACACAGACTATGAGGAAGAAACTGACTATGAGGAAGAAACTGACTATGACGAAGAAATTGAATACAACGAAGAAACTGACACTGACGATGAAACTGGAAATGCTGAGGGCCCTGAAGAACCTCAAGAAGCTTCTATCACTGAAGTCATCTCTGAAGAACCAGAGTCAACCGGAATATCTCAAAGAGATCCAATCCCCACACAATCGAAGCACAAAGTTGAACAAGCTGCAGTCTCTACCCTACCCGATCGGGTAACTCAAAAACCTACTGAAGCCTCCCTGGTCGATGATAAACTTCCGGCAACTGAAAAAGCGGAAAACGCTGCCCTGGTCGACGAACAACTTAAGAAATCTGAAAAATCAGAAAACGCTGCATTGACCGATGAAGAAACAATCTCCAGGATTTCCTCCATTCTCGTCAACAAAGCCCTTTGTGATCAAATTAAACTTCTCGACCCTTGTGCTCAGCAATCGTCAACGCAGCTCAAATCCGCATACTCCAGTTACATTGACCTTCCCCTACAAGTACACAGCTCATTTAATTAAGTCACATTTCATTCAACTCTAAATCCTGAATTACCTAACGGGAGAATTAATTTCGTATTTACAATCCATAGGAAACAGCGTCTTCAACCTTTCGAATGGTCGACGAAATAATAGACACCGAGGTATCATACGAAATCCCCTACTTACTCATTTGTCTTATATTCCAAGTTAAAATGTTTAAAATTCGAATCGGTTTCTCCCGGATTTAGCGGAAGACTGTGGAATCGGAGGAAAGGAGAAAATGCACGGAGATGAAGGAAAGGGCTAAAGACACGTTTTCAACGAGGCCTACCCGAACCGCATCAGACGAAGCATTTGTCGATGCAATTATAAAGGAGCAGGTATTCGTGTAATTAGCTAATGGTGTCTAAACGATTTTGAGCTGTTAATTACCTTGGGACTTTTAATTTCCATGTCCGTCTAAGCTGAAAAAGCTTCAGCATGAGAAGGACGTGATTGCAGGTGGGGATGACGCTGCCATCGATGCTGTGGCTAATGACGAGAACTTGTCCCGCATTTCCTCCGGTATCGTCAAGAATGTGATCTGTGAGCAAGTTAAGTTACTGGACCCCTGCTATGGAGAGGGGCCCGTGGGATATCCCCAGTTTAAGGTATCAGATAAGTCATACAAGATAAGCCCTGTGTTTTTTTCCTTGATTTTGAGCCCCTGTTTGTCATTTCATTTTTAGGAATCGTCACTCGGAAGAAATGTGTCTGCAGATAAGCAAGTCTCCCCCAACGGGTCAATGGTGGACATGATCATAGAAGAGCAGGTTTGGACAAACTACACTTATGAGCTTCTTAAACATTAAATCCAAGAGGGCTAAAGTTTATTTTTTTGTAGCGTTTAAAACTTGGGCTTAAGACAATTTATAATTAGCATACTAAACAATTTCAAAATGCTTATTACCTCGGGGTTTTTTATTTCCGTGTCCTTATCAGCGAAAAAAGCTTCAGCATGAGAAGGACGTGATTGGAGGAGGGGATGACACTGCCATCGATGCTGTGGCTAATGACGAGAACCTGTCCAGAGTTTCCTCCGGTATTGTCAAGAAGGTGATCTGTGAGCAAGTTAAATTACTGGACCCTTGCTATGGAGAGGCACCCTTGGGATATCCCCAGTTCAAGGTATCAGATAAGTCATACAAGATAGGTCCTTAGTTCCTTGGTTTTGAGCCCTTTTTTGTCATGTCATATGTAGGTGTCTTCACTTGAAAGAAATTTGTCTGCAGATAAGCAAGGCTCGGTCGTCTCGATCTCTTCAAACTCAACAGTGGACAACATAATAGAAGAGCAGGTATAAACTAATAATTCTAAGCTAGTTAAATGTAGAATTTAATTTTAATTAAAAGCATTAAAGTATAATAATTTTTACAGCGTTTAAAACTTGAGCTTGAGAATGCCGTTTGTAAATCTCAAGGACCCCGAGGAGCTTACAATACCAGCTACACTCAAACTAATGTCCCAAGTCAAGAAGAACAAGGTCAAGGGACGTATTTGGATCCAGAAGAGCAAGGAATTTCTCCAGTAAAATCTTCAATCTTATTTAAATAGTTTCAATATATATAATAACAGATTTAGATTATTGACCCCGATTTTTATGGGAAATGTTAATAGGTGAGATCTGAGATTCGAACGCATCTTAATTTGATCCGGCAAGAGCTGGATAATCTCAAGAACCAATTGAGTCAACAAGGGATCCTCAAACCACCAAATCCGCCTGATTCCCAGCAATAAATCCATTTGAAAAGCTCATCTCGGATGAAGATTAAAAGGGAATGGATTAAAGATGATAACAATTTTATTAAGCTGTGTCAAAAGATGAGGACATTTGTATTTTAATTTTCTACAATTCCTTATAATTTATTTACATTCAATGCAGCATTTGTAGATGATAAATAATAATTTAGAACTTATCTTCCACGGAAGGCATTTTTACAAAATTTAACAAACACGAACAATACCCGGGTAGTAAATAAAATCTCTGTTTTCGGATTTCGAACAAAATGTCTTGTGACAGCTTTACGACTCCATAATGATAAAAATACAGATAATGATAATTATTCAAATTGGTCCATAAAGCTGGATTTATACTTGTACTTACTTCCTCGATCTTTTACTGTTGACTGTTGCTGTCGCTACCCATGTAAATTTTAGTTTTTTAACATGAATAGGATACAAAAAGTAAAAGTTTAAGTATGAATCCCGCTTAACTGGATTTTTCATAAATTTTATTTTTTTATCCTACAAATCCAAAATTTTTAAGTCCAACTTGAATAAACGTAGTAAAATTTGGCATTCAGTCTTAAAACTTTCTCACGAGACATTTTTTTCGAAATCCCAAAATCCCAAATTTTTTAACCCGGATATTTTTCAGCTCATACAAAACTATTTTTTGTTTGAGCTAAACTAGGCTAAATTGGGTTGCTAAGGTGCCACCGCCAGTTTACTAACAAGATCCGAACGTGAGAATTTTTTTTGAATATTCAGTTACTAGACCATCCTTCATGATATTGATTAAAGCAGCCGACTTAAAGTGATGCCATATACGTACAAGAAAATCAGCTTTCAAGAGATAAAATCTGACTCAAGCTCATAACACAAACCTAACTTGACCATGCTCTCCCAAGATAAACAAGACTACTCGGGAACGACCAGGAAATTGCAAGATATTGACCTACGCTGCATGCGGAGACCCAATCGGATGACCCAAATCGCTTCATGTGTCACCAAGCCATGCAACCCTTTGCCCGAGGACGCCTTACCTCGATGGGCCACTCTTCCTTTGGACCACAAGCTTCCTCTAATCCCCTGCGCCGAAGGCCAGTTCCGATTAAGTCGCAATGACGTCGGATGTTCGGTATGGACTATCACCCGAAATCCAGTCCATAATTGATCCCGGGGGTCTTCCTAAATCAAATAACTTGACATTTAAATTTCCAGCTTTTCGAATGCAAGCCCTGCGATAACTTTGACATGGAAGACCCTTTTATCCGTCGAACTCCGATCCTCTACGACACGTTGCATGACCCTAATTTGAAAGCATACTTCACCACCAATCCCCAAGTCCTCCACAACTTGCAGCGTCAAGGGTTCGTCAGTGAGGGCGGGAAAGTGGACTGCTCCCTCAGTGACCTCAACAAGTACCGAGAATACTTGAGTAGGCTTCATAATAAATGCATTGACGACGAAAGGGGGCGACAGGTATGTTCTTGTACTTTTTCTCAGTCGTTTCTGCTCATTCCCTACTACCCGGGTGTTGTTCTCTCTAGGATCGAATGGCGGAATCGGACATCCTGCAACTAAAAAAAATCAAGCAGTACATAATTAAGGAAAGAAATACCCGGAAGGATGAACAAATTGAAGCTCGTCAAAATCAGGGCCGATCCGAAGAAACGCAACGGTAGGGCCCAGAGCACTTCCAAAGTTCCCACTTGTCGAATTTTCGAACTTAATTTTTTTAAACTGTACCTCAGGAACCTAATGGCCCTAAACAAAGAGACAGAACACCCGAGCACTAGCGTCTCTTACAAACAGCATTTAACAGTAGCCCGCGCTTTCCTGACCAAGAAACGGGAATACATGACACAACTGCAAATTGCTCGGGTAGAGAAGATTGAGCGGGCAGCGAAGGAGAAGAATCGGAGGCTCGTCATGGAATGGTTCTGCAAAGACATGTACGCGGAAAATGTACGCGAGGCCATGCTGGAATACCGCAAAAATATGCGCAATGATCAAGTAAAGTTTTTAAATTATTTAATCAACGTGTACACTGTAATGTTAATTAATCTGATACTTGACCTGTGACCTGGGCTTTATAGTTGGCTAGTTTTGTAAAGTGCAAGAGGGACTACCAGGAGAAGAAGATCAAGTACGAGCGCACAATCCTTCTTCGTCAAACGATGGAGCGGAACTGCGCGGTGAATAAGCGGACTGCGCACTATAATGAGCTGGAAGTGAAAAGGAAGGAGAATATGAAAACACGCGCGGATAAAAAGGAGATGGCTGCAGCGCGCGAGGTTTATCTCATCAGGAAATATGGAAGGAAATGGCTCGCTTTCGTCGCCGTAAGTTTTATCTTCAGTCTTATTTGAACAGCTGATCAGCGATAATTTAATTTTCAATTCGAAACTATTTCCAGGCAAAGAAGAAAGAGGTCTCGGTATTTCACGACTCTTTATGGCACGTACGTCAACAGCTGTGTCAAATGGTGGGGGTACTCCGTCAAGAGTCGGGGGCTGTGAGTTTCGGCAACTTCATTCAAGGACTTGTCGGATTAAAACCTAAAAGCACTCCAGTTAAAATGGTCAGTCACTAAACCAGATAAGTCAGAGGTTATCATTGTTACACCTTATCTGCTTTTATATGTAGAGTGAGGAAACCCGAGATGTCATCACCTACATCCTCAGCTGTATCCTTGACAAAGCGTTCAAAGAATTTATTCGAAAAACGACAAGTTGTGCCTTGGACTTCTTTAGCCAAGAGACCCGGGAGAAAATGTCTCGTTACCAAAGCCCCTGTGGACAAATTATCCCCATCGAAGATTTCATTCCCCCAGAAACGCGACGATGTTTCCGACCTCAGGTTCCTTTCCAGAAGCCCTGCTGGCCTTGTGCAGGGCCGTGTTCCAAGTTCAAAGGGCCCGAACCCTCTGATGACGAATGGAGAAGTAGGTGCACAGAGATGGCTCAGTGCCTTACGGATGTCCACTATGCGATCGCCACCAATCCAAAGTGTCCTGGTGAGGCCTTGCTTCAAGAAATATTAGAGAACCAGGTTAGTTGATTAATGTAAGGTAACTTTCGGGGTCAGTGTGAGTTGACCTCTAGTGTTTGTGCTTCATTTCAGCAAAGGGAGTTTTTGGATAGTAAGAAGCAGGGGAGGAAAAGGAAGAATCAAAAGCCTAGACCCGCATCACCCTGTACACCCACAAGCTTAGGGGTGACTACAGATTCCCAACCCCGGACACCCTACTCTAAAGTACCTAGGGAAAAGGCCTTGGAATCTAAGAAGCCAAAGCAAAATAAATTGGGGTCAAAGGGGCCAAATCAACGAACTCGAAGTTCCGAAAGAAAAGGTCAGATGAAGCCTTCAAAATTTCCGAACAAGCCTTACCTGTCGCTCGCCATCCAAATTATCAAAGAACAGGTACCCTTAAACTTTTTTGTGAAACGATTCTTATTTAAGGCAATGACCCTTGGCCCTTAAGGGGTAAAATGAATGGTCTATGAAATGAATCGTTCAACTTTATTAATCAGTCGGAGAAATTGCTACAGGAGAAAGAAGCGATTGAACGCGGAGATGAAGATGCGATTGATGACCTCGGTGACGACGACATTATCTCCCGCATGCCCTCAACTCCGGTTCAAAAGCCGATAAGCGCACAAGCTAATTTGAAGGGCCCTATTTCTTCCAGAGGACCGACTTCTCCAGACAAAGGCAGGGATAATAAGGTACACACATTAAAAGCTCAGTCATTCCCATTTTAAAATTTCATTTAAGCTCAAGTGTCCGTTACAAGCTCAAATTAAAGCAGATTTTAAAATGCTTGTAGTTCAATTTTAGTTGACTTAAGATATTAAATGTTTAAATGTACTGTTTTATTTAGGGGGAAGGATCTCAGTCTCAGAATCAACTCATTGAAGCTGGCGAAGAAACTGAAGCTGTTGAAGAAACCGAATATGAGGAAGAAACTGAATTTGAAGAAGAAACTGAGGACATTAAGGAACCTCTTGCAACTTTTAAGACTGCAGTGACCCCTAAAGAACCAGAGTCAACCGGAATATCTCAAACACATCCAATCCCCAGAACATCGGAAAATAAAGTTGAACAAGTTTCAATCTCAACCCTACCAGAAAAGAAAGCAAATGTAACTCCAAAAGCTACCGAAGCCTCCCTGGTCGAACATAAACTTAAGGGGATTTTGAAAACAAAAAAACCTGCCCGGGTTCAGGAGAAAATAACGCCAACTAAAAAACCTGCCCCGGCACAAAATAAACTTGCGGCAACTGAAAAAGCTCCACCTGCACCTGTAGAAAATAAACTTACCGAAACCAAAAAAGCTGCCCCAGTAGCAGATAAACTTACGGGAACCGAAAAAGCTGCCCCAGTAGCAGATAAACTTACGGGAACTGAAAAACCTGCCCTGGTCAAAAATAAACTTACTGGAACTGAGAAAGCTGCCCCAGTAGCAGATAAGCTTACGGGAACTGAAAAAGCTGCCCAAGTTGAAGATAAACTTACGGGAACCGAAAAAGCTGCCCCGGTAGAAGATAAACTTACGGAAACTAAAAAACCTGCCCCAGTAGCAGATAAACTTATGGGAACCGAAAAAGCTGCCGGTGAAGATGAAATTACGGAAACTGTAAAAGCTGTCCCGGGTGAAGATAAACCTACGGAAACGGAAAAAGCTGCACCAGGCAAAGATAAGCAAATGGAAACTGAAAAAGCTGGAAAATCTGCCCTGGTTGAAGATAAACTTGAGGGAACCGAAAAAGCTTCCCCAGTCGAAGATAAACTTACGGGAACTGAAGAAGCTTCACCTGGCCAAGATAAGCAATTGGAAACTGAAAAAGCTGCACCGGGTCAAGATAAGCAATTGGAAACTGAAAAAGCTGCACCGGGTCAAGATAAGCAATTGGAAACTGAAAAAGCTGCACCGGGTCAAGATAAGCAATTGGAAACTGAAAAAGCTGCACCGGGCCAAGATAAGCAATTGGAAACTGAAAAAATTACCCTGGCTGAAGATAAACTCACGGAGACTGAAAAAGCTCCCCAAGTCGAAAATAAACTTACAGAAACCGAAAAAGCTGTCCTGGGTGAAGATAAACTTACGGGAACTGAAGAAAATGTTGCACCAGGCAATGATAAGCAAATGGAAACGGAAAAGGAGGAAAAAGCTGCCCCAGTCGAAGATAAACTTACGGAAACCGAAAAAGCTGCCCCGCTCGAAGATAAGCATATGGGAACTGAAAAAGCTGCCCCAGTCGAAAGTAAACTAACCGAGACTGAAAAATCTGCCCCGCTTGAAGATAAACTAACGGGTACTGAAAATGTGGAAAAAGCGGCCCTGGTTGAAGATAAACTTACGGGAACCGAAAAGGCTGCCTCGGTTGAAGATAAACATACAAGAACCGAAAAAGCTGCATCGGGTGAAGATGAAATTACGGAAACTGAAAAGGCTGCCCCGGTTGAAGATAAACTTACGGGAACCGAAAAGGCTGCCTCGGTTGAAGATAAACATACAGGAACCGAAAAAGCTGCATCGGGTGAAGATGAAATTACGGAAACTGAAAAGGCTGCCCCGGTCGAAGACAAACTGATGGGAACCGAAAAAGCTGCCCCAGTCGCAGATAAAGTTACGGGAACTGACACCCCAGCCCAAGTCGAAGATAAAATTATAGAAACTGATAAAGCTGCCCTGGTCGAAGATAAACCTACGGAAACGGAAAAAGTTGCACCGGGCAAAGATAAGCAAATGGAAACTGAAAAAGCTATCCTGGGTGAAGATGAAATTACAGAAACTGAAAAACCTGTCCCTGTCGAAGATAAACTTACGGAAACTGAAAAAGCTGCCCCGGTCGAAGACAAACTTATGGGAACCGATGAAGCTGCCCCAGTCGAAGATAAAGTTACGGAAACTGAAAAAGCTGCCCCGGTCGAAGATAAACTTACGGAAACTGAAATAGCTGCCCCGGTCGAAGACAAACTTATGGGAACTGATAAAGCTGCCCCAGTCGAAGATAAACTTACGGAAACTGAAAAAGCTGCCCCGGTCGAAGATAAACTTACGGAAACTGAAAAATCTGCCCCGGTTGAAGATGAAATTACAGATACCGAAAAAGCTGCCCCGGTCGAAGACAAACTTATGGGAACCGATAAAGCTGCCCCGGTCGAAGATAAACTTACGGAAACCGAAAAAGCTGCCCCAGTCGAAGATAAAATTACGGAAACTGAAAAACCGGAAAACGCTTCCCTGGCCGATATCCAACAAATAATTAAAAAAGCAGAAAGCGCTGAACCGATCGACGATGAGACAATCTCCCGAATCTCCTCCATGATCGCCAACAGAGCCATTGATGATCAAATTAAACTCATCGAAACTTGTATTCGACCATCCTCCGCAATCCTCAGAGAGTCAGCCTACTCTAGTTATGTCGACCTTCCCGTGCAAGTACACACTTCATTGACTAGCGAGGTTGTGCTGCAATGGTTTTTGGCTTGTGATCGTATTTCTACAGTCGCAATTTAGAAGCCAAAAATAACTGTTTCACAATCTCCCTATTTAAGCAACATTTTTACACTCCAAATCCTAAATTCAAATCGGTTTCTCCCGGATTTAGCGGAAGACGGTGGACTCGGAGGAAAGGAAAAAAGGCATGGAGAGGAACCCAAGGTCTAAAAACCAGTTACCAACCGGGCCTACCCACGCTTCATCAGACGAAGATTTTGTCGATGCAATTATAACGGAGCAGGTATTCGTGTAATTAGCTAATGGTGTCTAACGATTTCGAGCTGCTAATTACCTTCGGGTTTTTAATTTCCGTGTCCACATCAGCTGAGAAAGCTTCAACATGAGAGGGACGTGGTTGGAGGCGGGGATGAAACGGCCCGCGATGCTGTGGCTAATGACGAGAACGTGTCCCGCATTTCCTCCGGTATGGTCAAGAAGGCGATCTGTGAGCAATGCAATTCAGTGGATCCTTGTCATGGAGAGGCACCCTCGACTTATCCCCAATTAGAGGTAGGTATAAGTACCCTTAAATCATGCCTATCTTTTATAAGTCACACAAGATAAGTCCTTTGATTTTAGGCGTCTTCAGTGGGAAGAAATGTGTCCGCAGATAAGCAACACTCCAAAAGGTCAACGGTGGACATGATAATAGAAGAGCAGGTATAAACTTACAACATTGTTAAGGGAGCATTTAAGGGGCGGGGCTTAAATATAATTTTTTCTCCAAGCGTTCAAAACTTGAGCTTGAAAAAAGGACAAGGGAATCCCAAGGACCCCGAGGAAGTGAAGACACTAGCTTGGCAAATTCCCAATTGAAGGTATCAGATAAGTCATACAAGATAAGTCCTTAGCTTTGCTCATTGATTTTCAGCCCTTTTTTGCCGTTTCTTATCTAGCCGTCTTCCCTGGAAAGAAATGCGTCTGCAGATAAGCAACCCTCCAAAAGGTCAACGGTGGACTTGATAATAGAAGAGCAGGTATAAACTTACAAGTCATAACATTGTTAAGGGTAGCATTTAAGGTGCTTAAATATAATTTATTTTCTAGCGTTCAAAACTTGAGCTTGAAAAAATGACAAGGGAATCCCAAGGACCCCGAGGAAGTAAAGAAACAAGCGTAGGAAATTCACAATTGAAGGTATCAGATAAGTCATACAAGATAAGTCCTTAGCTTTGCTCATTGATTTCCAGCCCTTTTTGGTCGGTTCTTATGTAGCCGTCTTCCCTGGAAAGAAATACGTCTGCAGATAAGCAAGGCTTAGTCCTCTCAGTCTCTTCCAACATATCAACGATGGACATGATAACAGAAGAGCAGGTATAAACTAACAAGTTCTAAGCTAGTTAAATGTAGCATTTATGATAGTTAAATATAATTATTTATTTCCAGCGTCTGAAAGTTGAGCTTGAGAATGGGACAAGGGAATCTCAAGGACCTCGAGGAACTGACAATACGAGCCTCACTCCAGCTAATGCCCCTCGTCAAGAAGAACGAAGGGCGAATTTGGACCCTGAAGAACTAGGAATTTCTCCAGTAAAATATTCATCATATTTAAATACTTTTAATAGCAGATTTCGATTTTTTTTATGCTATGATTTTGTGTGAAATGTGAATAGGTGAGATCTGAGATTCGATTGCAACTCAGTTTGATCCGCCAGGCGCTGGATACGCTCAAGAGCCAATTAACTCAACAAGGGATCATCAAACCACCAAGTCCACCTGCTCCACAGGAATAAAACCATTTTAAAACCTGATCTTGTTGTATGATCATTAAAAGGAATGGATTAAAGATGATGATGAGTAAAAGTTCCTTTGATGAATTTTATTTATTATTATTAGGAATATAAAAATAGTTATAGTTAAATAAATAATGTATTATATTATGGTATAAAACTACTCTTACAATCACAAAGGCTTAACAAAGTCATCTCTCATCAAAGATGTACTGACTCAAACTTTTTTTATACTTCCTCATGATGTAATGAAATTTTTTCAAATAACTTTGAGTTAGATAAAAAAAATCAATGTGGAATTTTTTAAGGAAAATAAAAAACCTAAGGCCAGGTCAGGGTTGGATGCACATAAACGTGAGTGCCAAAAAAGTGAAAGGAGATTGTCTTCAAATCTTTATTGATTAAATTGATTTGAATAAATCTAAAGAATATTATTTAATTCTAATCCAATGATTTTCTATACTTTTCTTTAAACATCACTTTCATAAATAATTTATATAAACTAGTAGAATTATGTGTGAAGCTGATTTATAAATGTGGGCTCGTGATTATGTGTTCAATGCTCACTTGGATGCTTTTTAACCCTTTGAGTAAAGCCATGCTCTATCATCACCGACAATGTCTATGCTTACTCAAGCCAGGGTTACGCAAAACCCACCCGGGCACCCCTAAACCCACCGGGTCGGGTTTGACTGGGTTTCCGGGTTTGTAGCCGGGTTTCCGGGTTT
>JAQFYM010000488.1:0-64453 GCA_034694785.1 Agrenia bidenticulata | reverse complement strand
TCCTGAAAGATCTACCGAGCCTGTTCCTGGAGATTTAGAATGGGACAATGGCGACATTGGACCAACTTGAAGCTTATAATGACCTTAGATTGACCTCTATGTATTATCTATCATCATTCCCTATACAGAGAAATTCTTTTTACCAGTATTTATTGCCTTTACGTATAATATTTGTACATATTCGACCCTACGGTCTTAAACAGTTTTTTTTATTAAAGTATTTAAAAATCTTTGTTTACGATCTTGGTCAACCCTTTCTGTGATTATTCCAAGTTTATCAAAAATAAAAATGAATCTAACAACTCCTTAAGCTTGGAAATTTAATGTAAAAAAAGTCCGGTTTTTACTAACGAGCAGATTAATCCAGGAGAAATGTGGGAGCTTGGGAATTCCATGAGTCTACCTAATGTCTACCTTTTGTTCTTATACATTAAGCATTGCATATATAGATCGGCCCAGAGGAGATTCCGTGCTAAGAATTTGCATGCTTTTTCCGGGTATTTGACCAAAGAAAATGTCGTTGGACAAAAGGAATCGATTATTTCCATAAGCGGGTCATTGCAGACTTTTTAGTCCATCTATACATCTCCGGCAATGAGCGTGAGAAGTAAAAGGATACAAATGCCACATACGAGTACAACTACAAGAGAACATACCTCAGCTCTAAAATAAAATAGAGATCTCTGCCTAGTGCCTCATAAACGCCTCACCCTGATACTGAGGCTTTACAGAACTTTAGTTCCCATGGTCACTGTGGTCACATTGTCTTCCCAGCTATTCCGTCGCAAAATAGGGGAAAAGTTACCGAAACAAATTGCATCTTACATCCATAGTTTTAAAATCTCGGCTCTTTTGTAATACACTTCAATGAAAGAGTTTTTAATTCAACCTCATCGACAAACAGAAATAAGAAGTCACCCTCAGCCAGAACAAACCAACTGCTTTTCATATTGAAGCTCTTCAGATTGTCTCGTTTTTAATCTTTTAATCATTAGGATAGACGATGATTCAGCCAACAGAATGCCGAAATATCATCGTTTATTCTGAGATAAACAAGATCATCCTTGAGGTAACAGTTTCTCTTATAAAAGCTTGATGTATTTTTTGAAAATTCATTTTTGAACAATGAACATGAAATCTATAATACAAAAATATCATTCGCATACTCAAAGTTTCTGGAGCTTAATGGACTGGATAAAACAATGGAAGCCTTCACAAAAGAGTGTAAAACCAAGTTCCTTCCATGTCCCTCTATAACGGAAGATGAAGAGGCCAAGGCTGCCTTCACTACTTATGAGGCAGAGAGGATGATGAAGGGCTTTAACGAAGGAGATCTCCAAACTTTTCTTAAGGTTCGCATTTAAATAAGCCGATTAGGATAGATATTTAATGGAGTAGGACGTAGCTAAGTAAATAGCCTAAAATTCTATGATCAAAATAGTTGTGGAAGACGTTCCAGACCCACATCCAAGTCACTAGTGATGACATGAACAAATTGGAAGTCTACGTCCGGGTCCACTTTGCCCTTTGGCCTCGAGCTCATGGAGGACTAGATTCAGTTCAGAACCATGCTATGCACTCCCTTAGGATCTTTTTTGAAAACCCTGCCCCTGGTCTATCCTCTGACCCTGCCATCTTGCCCCTCTTTGCCTTGCCCTTCGTCTTGGACCCATTCACTCATCCCGTCTTCAAAGATCTATTTCAGGTTGCTCAAATATTAGTAAAAGAAATGAAACTACTGTCCAAATCTGACTATCCTGACTCTCGAATTCGTTTTGATAGGAAAGCTGGACTGTGAAGCTGAGGGGTCAGTTGGAGTCGACAATTTTGAAATACTTTGAGCTTCTCCAGGAGAACATCTGCCAGCACTCAAGACTGGCTGAATTGGTTGTAAAAGCGGAAAAGTATGATAATCGGAAGTCTGAGAATGAGGTCCAGACTACTCCAGAAGCCTCTTATCATCAAGATAGGTTTTATCAGTTACTCGCGAATCACAGGAAGATTAGAAAACTCCTTCAAGGGACTCGAGAGAGCTATGCTAAACTTTTGTGTACGTTCACCCCAAAATTGTGAAGCTTGCTATGAGGGTTGCATATTTAATTATCTAACGTATTCAGTGGTCACGAGTGAAGTGGTCAACGGATTAGAGCTGTCAATAACCGGAGAAAGCGTTGCCCTTGATCTCGTGTTACAGAAGTGCTATTATATATTCCCTGAGATATTCACGCCCAAGGACTCTCCTGACACTGTGAATAATTAAACCATTTGATAATATTTTTTCACGAGAAAAATTTGAAATGTTTTTTGCACTAACTAATGCCAATTATTTTTCATTAGGGCAAACCAAACGTAGATTACTTCAAGAGTTTAACAGCCGCAGCAAGTTTCGATCCCACACAAGACTCGGATGTGAGTTTGTTCTTCCTCGGGATTTCTGACCTCAGCCCTGAGTCCCTCGACTATCCAAAGGTCAAAAATATATTGACCTTGGAGACTGGAGCCCCGAGTGAGAAACTCTGTCTTATGCAAGCCCTTCGATGGATGATCACCAAGACTAATGACAAATGTAGGCAGTTTGCCATGGACGCTTTTGTAACCAATGATTTGCTCGGCATTTCTTCCAACAAATCTGAATTTCGATATAAACTTTTCCAATCGATGCTGTCCCCTACTCCAACCTACCAGAAAGAAGTAGGTCTATTTAACTATCTACCACCACTACCACCACCGAAAATAATATAGATGTACATAGATTGTATTTAAACTATTCTACTTGCTCCCGCAGTGCTTTGCAAGACTAGTCAATGGATTCAGCTCAACAAGGACGGGTCGGAACTACCTTTCCAGTACCACATTTGTTGTGGACATTCTAATCAAATCCCTCTCGACTTTCAAGGGACCGAATGAATCATTCATTTGCCAAATGGTCATTGCCAGCCTTCAGAAACTCAGTTTGAAGTTAGTGATACAGAGTTTTTAATAATAACCACATCATTTCAAAAAATAAATTATTTCGACTTTCAGGAGAACCATGAGACTTTTCATGATTGACAAAAAAGTTATAAACTGGCTGATTGTTTATATAAAGTCGGAATTGGCCACAGAGGAGAAGGAGAGATCAATGAACGGGGATGAACTACAAGCGACTGGGGATCAAAGTCATTTTAATCCGTACTTGATGGAATATGGCTGGGCTTTACTAATGAATCTCTGCCTGCATGAAGAGGCTTGGGAATCTTGTGCTGCTAATGGAACGGACATCCTCACATCTGCTGCTAATATGCTACTTACTGTCCCCAGAAAAGAAGTAAGTTTTACAAAATGGGTTGGCTCAAATGCTTACAACTAATGTAATGATTTCAGTTAGCACCGTACGTGGTGAGCACCCTGTATAGTTTGCTCCGAAGTCCAGACATGTTTTCTCTAGCCCAGTCGATGAAAATTGAAAATGCATTTGCACCTTTACTTGCGGTAAATATAAGATTCAGTACCACTTCCTTACAAATTATAAAAACAAATATTATCGAAACACAATAATATGACAATAGACGGAGAGTGATGTCACCCAACACCTCAACCACCTGATTTCCTTACTCTACAAGCCAGGCTGTGACAGAATATCTTCTTCAAGGGAAACGAACTATGATGACGAGGAAAACGTAAGACTTTAAACAGGGTCGTTAGACAATTAATGTAATCCTGTAAAATAATTTACAGGCTGACCCGGATGTATTCGAGCCTGAACTAGAGCTACCAGAGAGTTGGACTAACTCCCTGGACGAGCATGCCCTATGGGGCGATGACCTTCTCTTACGGCAATACCTCATCGAGAGGGAAGAACCTGTAGTCCCAGTTCCTACTTCTAAGTATTTAACAAATTATTCATACTAGAGCCATTTAAATTTTTATAATTCATTGACTTATTGAGGTATTACAACCCCTTAGGGCAACAGAGCCAAAAGCAGTGGTCATGAGTCGGCCAGTGACTCCTTCCAAGCTGTCCAACAATAATTCAGAAAAAACCCTGGAAAAATCTAGTCGACCTGGAGTTCGTAAAACTCCTCAGAATGGGAAAACAGTTGCAAGTGGAGACGGAAAAGGAACTAAATCAAAAGGTAGTACGAGTAAAGCCTCACCAAGTTCTCGAACTCACTCTCGAACCAAGTCCAACAGTATAACACCTAAGCCTTCTGCATTGAATTCTTCTGAGAAAGTGACCAAGGTACGGAAAGATACTGCCGAAGGGAAAAAGAAAGGACAGGATGGGAAGTTGGAAGGTCCGGCTCAGGATTTGAATTACTACACGGACATGTTCATGGGGAAAAGAGGCAAGTTGGACAAGGGCGAAAGTGGATCTATGGACCCTGGTCTTCCCATAAGCTTCCCTTCACAAGACTAAAACTCTAGATCAACTATATGATCCTCATTTCGAATCAATTTTTTTGTCACACTTTATGCTATCACTATGAAGCTTCAGACGTAATATGTCCAAAGGCCTATCACACATGATAACTAAATTTTCGTCAAAAATCTACGCAAGAGTATGATAGAGTAAAAGGTTTATTGCATTGCATGTAAACACATAATATTTGCTTAGTCTCCATACACTATGGCAGTAAGACTGATAAATTTAATAGTATCTTATATATCTTATAGTAAACGAACAATCCATATGAATCCGACTCGGTATTAAGTAAGTAATTAAGTATTATCTATGACACACAAATAATATCATCCTGTGACCCAATCACATCTTTAAAAATTAAACAATTACCACTTACTTTGGGTTGGCAATCTAAGATTTCCTTATATTAAAATGTACTGCTTGCATAATTTTAGAAGCGTATTATGTTAATAAGTACCCATATCTCAATCAAGACTGTCAATTGTCACCGGAACGTTGAATTAAAAGACATTATTTTCCACTCGTGATTTCTTAGCTTAATAATTCATTTTCATAACTAAACATGGGAAACACTTTAACAAGCTTACACAAGGAGCAGTACCGCCATAATTCTTAGATTAATATTGGCTCTGATTCGATATTAAAACCAAACCCTCTTACTAGAAAAGTTCAAGCTCGAAAAGTTAAAATCGATCGGCTTCACAGGCGTTTCACATTTGGCATGAATATTAAGATTTACTCTACGTGCTAATAATAATGAGGTATGAGGTAACACAATTTTATACCTAAGTAAGACAATAGAACTTGAACACAATCGTCAGTAACTGAAATACTACTGCTAATACGAGTATTAAATTTGCTTCGATTACAATTTCAAAAGCATATACGTCCACAAACATCAACATGTACTTTCCCCAGTTGCCACTGTGCAGTGTGCAGAACGAATTAGTCTGACTTTTGGTGAAACATTATAAGCTTTATAGGTATATAGTTGCAGCATCAGGCTAAATTATTATTAATATCAAACGTAACGGAAGACCAGTTAACTGAATAAATTACCATCTTAAAAATAAACCGTTATTTAAAGAGACCAGCAGAAATACCATGAAAAGGGTGGATCAGTCATTAATTAAACATAAATCTATTTTTGACGCTAGCTAACCACAACCGACAGAATAGTTGCTGGACCTCCTCTAATTCATAAAAGAATAAAATAGTTTTGGGACACGACATTATAATGGGTTGGAACTTAATTATTGAAAACTCTAATCTGTAACTCCATTAAGTTTAGCATTTCTGTTTCCACCACCGGGAGAAGTCATGTGGTCACTGGATGAGCCATCAGAATCCGAAATAATATGGCCGTTCGGACTATTAAGAGGAGAAATTTCGTTTTCAGCTAATTGTTTGGTCGAAAGAGTGGGATTCTCTTTTATAGCTCCCAAGATGAACAGAGGCGTGAGATTGGCTGCCATCCACTCAGCACTTTCAAAAATAAACATGAGATGAAAATACAATCCATTGTACGAAGTAAAAGTCATATACAAAAGTTTAAAGCTAGGAATTGCTTAGTGAGATAAATATTCTAACAAAGCCCAGGACTATGCAATTAAAAATACAATTAGTCAGCAACTCGAAACCAAGGAGTAGCAAAGCCACGCCCACAAATGCATTCAACCACAACCAGAAATACAAAAGTATCAACCTGTCGTCAGCCGTGGCAATAATTTCCTTAATTGCACATTTAAGATGAGGCCCCCAAGGGGATGCGCTGTGATATCTCTCGAGAAGATCTTCCAAATCAGAACTAGGAAGGCGATGCTTCACCCAGTGGTTGATTACGATAACTAGAAAGCGGCATGCCTTCAACAAAACGTACCACATGAATTACTTAATCTTAATCCATCACAGATCTTTAAACATACATTTAAGAACAATGGAGGACATAATTACAACAGATGCCCAGAAGGATGATAAGGTGGACAGGAATAGAATGGCCTTAGTAATAGCCTTACCGCAGATTTGAATATTTACAGAATTTTCTCTTACCTGTTCCACAGACGGGTTTTTCTGTCCTACCGTATCCAGGTAACTCCCCATTGAATCTTCAGTTCGATCTTTACTTGAAGCAGCACCTGCTAAGTTATGTTTCAGAGCCAATTCATGATTTTCCGCTAGTGTTTCTAGTAATGAGGCAGCAGCAAAGTTTCCCGACTGTACACACTGCATCCAAACAAAAATAGGTATTGTGAAATGTGATGATAGGAAAATAAGATAGCCTCCATAATTATGGTACCTACCATGGACGACACTAGCTTGGCATCATAATTTCTCCGGAAGACATTTAGGCACCATTCTAACAGCTCTTGCCCCACGACATTCGTCTGGGGTGAGATTTTATGTGAACTCAACACGGAAGTATCACCTTCCCACGACATTTGCTTCGGAAGTCCAGGAATCTCCCTTAATCGGAAGTAAATATTGGACGGTTGCCTTACTTTCACGACACGCTTTTTCGTTCGAATTGTCATCAAAGACTTTTCATCGTCAGATTCCATTCTTCCGAGCTGTTCAAAACCCAAAAAATAAAGTTACTTTTTTAACATCCAGTCTAAAGAAGAATTATCGAACGTGATTCTGCATAAACCTACCTGGCCAGAAGAATTGAATCCGCACCCAAATATAAATCCATTGTCCCTGTCAACCACAAAAGTACAATCTCCCGCACAACAAATATCCGAGGCGATTATCATTTTCTCGTCACAATCAATCAGCTCAAGTGTCTTGCTGTCGTCATCAGGTCGAACGAGCTGTCCACTTTTCCCGATTCCCCATGTGTAAACGTATCCGAGGGAAGTCATCACCGCAAAGTGGGTAGAAGCCGCACTGACCTATTCAATTTAAATGTTCATAGTGAGTATATGGTCTAGAAGTCATTCATTGTCTAAGGCCATAAAGTGTGTCAAGCTTCTAAATACCTTCGAGATGTCACCAGCCATATGCGTTGTATCAATGACTGATGGCTCATTGAAATCTTTTTCCCCCTCTATCTCTGCATGAGTCGGCTTTTCTCGCTTCCTTGCACTACTTATCAGAGATTTGAGAGATGCTGGATTCAGACCAGTGTAGAAAAGACGATTTTTAGTTGTCACCATTACCTGCATTATAAATATTAAAAAAAAACTTTTTATATAGAAATAGCATCGATTTGACAGAATTAGCCCTGCTGACATAACACAGTTAAATGACGTTCACTTAATTTTGTATTGACCTGTTTAATCTTCTATCTGAATCAAAGAAATTGTCATCGGATTTAAAAATTAAATACGCCTTAACGCCAAAACAACTACGCATATCTCATAAGAGTAGGGCACATCGACACCGTATTCCTTTGACCCCAGGAGAACTTTAGTCATGCAAGAAAAGCTTAAGACTTCTTTATCAGATCAAATAAAGTGATTAATGCCAACAGAAGGGAGTTTACTAGAGCTACCTTGCATCAATCATATAGCCTGAAATCTGAATCATGACATGCCTATAATTTCACTCCACCTATTTCCATACTATGCTTTCTCCATAGTACAACATGCATATTACTGGAGTCAAGACTGCTGAAAAAAGCCTTGCTCGTCTAATCCAAATGGTTTGAACCCAATCCGTTGAGAAAAGTGAGACGAAATGGACGCCGACAAATTCGGTAGCAAGACCTACTGTTGCTCAAACAGTACAAGATCGGAAGCCAAAAAGCTTGCAATTTTTGATATTGTAAAATCTATCGCAAACTAATTACGAATTACCTATTACTAATTACTAATAATATGCATGAATTCAGTTCACTCTAATTTATAAAATTCTTAGATTGGATCGCTTGCAGCCTTAGCATTTGCATCATGGACAACAGAAATGGTGAAAAACCATACGGAATATTTTAAGAATATTACCGAACTTTCAAATGCCACTTTGACTGACTTAGGATTTCTTCTTGACTTTGAAGGTAAGGAAATTATTTTCAATGGAGGTGATTAATCTAAAAATATAAGACAGTTAGTATTTATTTTGACTAGCTGGAGATCAGGACTTTTTCTTTGCTGGAATTTTACTATGGAGTGGATGGTCAATAGCTTTAGGAGGGACACTACTTTACGCTGCACAAATGGTAAATATATCTCAACTCAAAAGATAACTGGACAATTAAAATACTAATTGAGACATTTGATTTGAAACTACAGTTAAAACCAGGACTTCTCAAAGTGTGGTTATGCCTAACCATTATAATCGTTCTTCTCGGTCTTTTCGCTGTCGTTTCAGCAATTCTGTTTCTAGACAGGAAAATAGTAATTAGTACGATTTCCTGCATGGTTTACTTGTATAAATGGTATGAATTGTGGATTGTCTTTCAACTATTAAAACAGCAACATTCCGGAACTTCCGGATCAGCAATCTCAGCTAAGAAAATGGGAGGGGATCATAACCCAGCGTTGGTCATCGTTAGTCCATCCCCTGACCCCGATGCTGTTTATACTATCCAAGGTCAAGCCTCTCAACCCGACTTAACTCAGGATAGTTAACGAGCCTATTACATCGAGCAATATAGGTTGCAATCTAAGGACATGCAGATAGAAGTGATAATGTATCCCTAAACCTAAAATTACTAAGAATGCAGTCTCAATCTCACATCTACAGTTGATAAGTGGTGCTCGGTCATGTTAGATTTTTGTGAACTAAATAAAAGTAATTTCAACAGGAGATGAAAGTGTAATGCTTTATCCTCAAGGCATAATTTGACTAGTTTATTAAATAACCGAGGCTGATAATAAATGGCAATGCATAGTGGCGTTTAGCGTGTCACCTTACCATTCAGATACTCACTGTATTGTGTTCAAGCAAAACTCATTAACTTCTCTTAAAGGCCACTTGATTCGACTTCCATAACTTCCAAGCTAAAGAAAGGAGAAATAATGCGGGGAAAGCTGTTCCAAGCTAAATGAGGGAGAGAACGGTCATGCAACTAATGATCTTATCGCTACTCCCTATACCTCCGCTTATTCTTTCTTATATGAAACACTGGCGAAAAATTTGCACTCTTTCCCTCTAGATACTAAATCTTGAATATATACAGAAACATAGTCCAAGTCACTACCCACAACATTTTACTACTACAAAACTACAAATAGGCTAGGGCCGTCCATAAACTACGTAACCGGAAGTACCGCCTTCTTACATTCAGTGGGCAGTTCCTTGCCCTCTGACACGCAATTTAAATTCAACGTGCTCTCAGAAAACAGACATTCCGAATTTCAGAACAAAATGCGAAACTTCTCTTTTATCTTTGGCTCTAATCAGGTAATTAACTAGCTTCAAAGTATTAAAGAGGCCTTAAGGACATCAACAAATTTGAAAGACTTCTAACAGAAATTATGGTCGGCCCATTATGCAGCCACATCAACCCAATTTCTCGTCTAAAGACGCTACCCGTTCTTTCATCGAGAAGAAAAGTAATGATGATGATGGTGGCGCATTAGTGTATAGGATTACGTAGAAAAGGACGCTTACGAATCTCACCTCACGTTTCACACTAGGAAACAAGCTCAGACATTCAATGTGGAAGGAGGTTAGAAAAGGCGAGGGCCTGATCGCCTCTTAAACTATTAAACAAAAATTTCTGCACGAACTACGACCTTGGATCAACCATATAACCTCCTGGTAATTCCCTACACCTTGAATAAGGATGTCCGAACGATTTTTCCTCTGTTCACACTCTGCAAGGACAGAAGTCCGACTGCTAGCCTCTATTGATTTGGTACAGAATTATCACACACAAAAATCATTGGAGAACCTAATTTAGACTTCTTGTTTTACTCTTTCAGCTCACGTCCATTCTCTACATGATACTATTCATTCTGTTGTCATATGCGGTGGTAGAGTACCCTCATCTACTACAGCAGTATGTCGACGAAGATCCGGATAACCGTCAGGACCTGGTTAAACTTCTTACATATGGACGTAAGACAAGGAAATCTCATAGCTAGACACAAATATCGAAGTAAACGTCGGCTATATTCATAGTAAATTTTGAATCCATTTAGCTGTAAAACAAGGGTTGTTCCTCTCCATTCTTATCTTACGACCAACCGTGTCCTTGCTGCTAGCTATATTAATGATAGTGGGAGCTCAAAAGGTCAGAAATGTTCTAAAGAACGGACAGAAACTTACAGCTTCAGATGCCCTCTAACTTAGTCTGTTATTCTAATTCCAGAGAAAGTACCCTGCGATCAGAATATGTTTTACCATTTCCATAATATACATAATCGTTGATCTCATTCTCCTGGTGCCTAGAACAATTTATACTCAAGAGGGGAAGCTATACGTCATTGTCTACCTGATCAACTTCATTTACATGCTCTATGAACTTCGAGTCTTGTATATCCTACTCGTCGAACTCCGAGCTCTCTGGGAGGAGCAGAAAGCGGACGAAGAAGCGGAACCCCACACCGAGGACACTGTTGTTATTGAAGCTGAGCCCCCAACCTTGGTATCACTTATCAGTCAGTCTTATCGCCTTCCGAATCCACACTCTCTTGTACCTACTACCTAACTTAATCTGACGTATATACAGATTTAAAATGGGGCCGAAAATTACTGAATAATAATATGCACTTATTTTTTATACTAAGAAAGTAAAAATATGGTTTGGAGTAAATTAATGAATATCTTTCGATTTTCGATTATTGAGGTACTCACCGTAGAGCATACGCCGCATTCCACAAGTCGTACGATCGTTCCAGAAGGTAGAGATGTGATCATTTTCGGTATCTTGCCTTTTCCCTCTTTCATTCCCACGCCTAACTGACCAAAATGGTTACAACCGAAGGTGAATACCTTTCCAAAGCAGGTTAGCATTGCAGTATGGGAATGTCCAGCAGAGACAAAAACTACATTTTCCTTTAAAAAAAAGATTAGATTCAAATAAATACGAGAAAATAAAATCAGGGATAAGTAGTACAAAGAAAAGTCTGTTCAAACCTTGGTGGAGACAATTTCCGGAATATATCTATTCTCAATTCCTCCGTATCCTAACTGACCATACACTCCCCACCCCCAGCTCCAAACTCTATTAAGATGGTCAACCGCAACCGAATGATAACTGCCAGCAGCTATACAAGTAAATATTACATTCGGAATATCGAGGGGAACCGGCCGGCCGGTCCAACTCGTTTTCTTTCCTAATCCGAGCTGACCAAATTTGTTGCTTCCCCAAACGAAGATAGTCTGTAAATATAAACAAGATATGGTTCAGCACTGAAGCACTGAAGAGTAATTATTTTTTAAATTACTGTATGTTTACTTACTCCAAAGTTAGTTAACGCTAAGTTGTGACTGTGCCCAGCACAGACGGATTCTATGTAAATTTTAAGGGTCGGAGATAAAGAAATAGGAGTTGGGGTATCCACAACAGCTCTGCCCTTGTCTTCTCCAGTTCCTGTTTACAATAATAATTTAAACTGGTTTTGGTTGTTTCAAAATATCTTTTAAAATCTAGACAATTTCTTACCAAGTCGGCCAGTTTTATTTTCTCCCCAGGTGAACACTTTCCCATTCCGAACACAAGCACAATGATTTCCCGACGCTGAGAAAGACTTGACGAAATTATAGGAAAGCATCATTGTTGCCACCATGTTATTCTTATGGTTGACTATTTGTTTTTTCTGCATGTTTCGAGCATCAGATTTAAACGTGTAAATAGGAAGCGTCAAGGGCTTCGGTTTATCTGAAACATTTTCATCATAAAATTATTTTTAATTTGTCCAACGTACGTAAATAATATTAACTAAAAACTCAGATCATCAGTGAAATGTTTTTTGAAGGTAATAGAGGCATTCTACGGAAAATTGTGTTACCACTTTTTGGCGTTGATAACCAGCCGATTTAGATAAAACATGGAATCCCTAACTTTCAAACAGTATAAATTTAGATTGTATCAATATTTACTGAAAAAACAATGTAATGAACTACTTTCAACGAATCCAATAACTTATGATGAATGCTTTGACAATATTTTAAATGTTAACCATTAATGAATACTATTATCATGAATGATATTCCTTATGGTGTAATTACCACAATGTACACGTACTGTGGGTACCATATTGTATGTTTAAATAAATAAATAAATAAATTTACTTGAGGTTCTCTATATGAATATTGGAGAGCAATTTTTGGAATTGGCCCGAAAAACGGAAACAACTCCAATTCTTTGTTTTTCGGATTTAAGTTTAAATTGTGTCAAAAAAGAAGAATCAAAAGAGCTATGATTTTTATTTTTTGGCACGAATTTTTCGCCTATTTTCGGCTTGTATTTGAAAGTAATGAGCTAAAAAAATTTATATAGCTTATTTAGTATGGCTTAAAACAAGTACATATAGTTTTAATATAAAATCCAAAAAAACAAAAATTCGGTTTTTTCGGTTTTCAGGCCAATTCGAAAAATTGCTCTCAAAGATTCATTCAGAGAACCTCAAGCAAAAATTGTATCCAAATCGGCAGGTAAACAATGTAGAAAAAGTGGTAAAACGATTTTTCGTAAAATAGCTCAAGCACATTTCACAGAAACTGGGACATGGAGTAAGAATTAAAAATCGAAGAAAAAATGTCGGGGACAAAGATTTTCATAAATTTTGAACTGAGTAAAAACTTACTCCGTCGAACAGCTTCCAGCAACAGCATAATGAAAAGACCCACGTAATCGTCTATTACCACACGACCAACATCCTACATTGAAATACAATAAAGGTTAGTGAAACAATTCCATCTGATTTAAGAAAATCCGTCACCAAATTAACTGTTTCTTATAAGCTTACCGGAGAAACCGTATAGTCTATTATGTGTATAAGGTCGGAAATCTCAGTAAATATTTTCCGCTGAAGTTCCCTTCTCCAGGGCAGTAATAACTTAAGTAAACGATGTAACATGCGATTGTTGATTCTTCTTAAAGCTTTTATGACGATGGCACGAAACCAAAAGAATACTGCAGGTTGTGCAGTGTAGATTGCCAGCCAGTCAGCAGTTAAGAGTCTCCAAAATACTTTGAAAAAGCCATAAACAAAATCCATTTTTTAAAATCTGATATAGAAAATTAATTTTAAAATACTTACTCTTCTTTTTAAAATACAGGCGCGTAATGTCCGCATCGTTATCATATAAACTGGACAATATCTCAGGGTAGCACAGCCTCGATTCACCAACTATTTTCAAGGCCCAAATAAGTTCTGGAATAGCCATGAGTTTGGCTGCTTTCTTAGAAGAATAATATACATTGTTGACTAGCAATTTTCTAAACAAAAAAAAACAGATAGGATTAACTTTTTGTGTAACAAGCATAAATTATATATACCTATACAGTCACGTTAACTTTAGCATTTTTATTTCGTCGTACTGTAATAGACTGTGGGGGTTCCGTGGAAGCTCTGAGCGAACAAGGCCATATCGCAGGTACTGCTCAATTCGTCCAAGAATAGAGAGGTCAGCCATCAACTGCCGGTCTTGAGATCCACCTGCCAACTTAGTCCTCTCTTGATCGACCAACTCAAAGAAAAAAAGCATAGCAGGAATTTGTCCACGTGATCCAAACTTGGCACATATTTGTGCATAGGTTAGCTGTTTCGAACATAATTTACTAGTTCACTCAAATGCTCAATTGTAAGGACTGGTGGTAAGGATTCAAAATTTCAAAAAGCAATCGGCATACCCCAGCTAACTTGTAGTAAATAATTGTCTTGGAAAACTTTCCTTCTTCAGACCTGGCATCGCCGGCTAATATACAGACTTGGGTCTTTGGAACATTTAATGCATTACATACGGATTCCATTAGGCTATTTCCTGTCTCTTTCAACAGAAGGTCCACACAAGTTTGGATAGGACTTTTCCTGTACAGCATAAGATTGTTTTTAAAACATATCATAAAATTCAAATGTTAGTCAAGCGAACTGTATTTTATTACCTTAGATGCATTTCGTATATCCCATGGTCAGAAACAATGAACACTGTGTATGGAGTTCCTTCTTGACCGAAAGGCTCAATGGATAAAATCCGAAAACTAAATGGTATCACGGCAAACTCTTTCAACTGCAAAACCAAAAACCTTATGAGAATGTTCGTAAGAGAATAGCGAATGGTCCGCTTTGTTTTGAAGTATTTTATAACACAGTATACCCCAGAATTATTGACAATTGAAACTCGGATACACTTTTTCTCTTCATCGACACCAAAGTACATCTTCTGAATCACAAATAATTTAATAATTGATGGTGCGATGTAAATTGCTGCTGTCTGCCGAAATTCTCCGTCAAAAATCTATACCAGTAACAATTAGTAAATGTTCATTAGGATTTATAAGTACACAGCAGTACGCTGGTCAAGTTAATTAGTGAAAGTTTCAAAGTTTGCATCCATCATACATCTAATTTTGTTCCAATGTGCCGGACGAACGACGCTTGCCTTTTGATTTTACTCAACAGTCCCCTACAAGTAACTTCATCAATTGATTGAAACTTGACATTATTGAGCGGAATCGCGACAATTTTGTGAGGACTGGACCCATTATTCCCCAACGAGGAGGACACTGTAGCAGTTGATACCACATTTTGTCCACCACTACTACAAGAGCTATTGAGACTTCCTTCCTTGTTAGATTTCTTTCCAAAAAAACCCAACTTATCATCTGACAACCTGGACATTAGGTTATCCTTAGCCTTTTTAAAAAGAGACTTTTTTCCAAGAGATTCATAGTGAATGGCTGGGAGATCCAAGTCATCCAAAATTGTATAAACATTCTGCCCGCTTTCCAGGCAAACCTAGAATTACAGAAAAACCTACTGTTCAATGACTGAAGGATAAACGAAAAGCTTTAAAATGTTACAACTAATCGAGACTAAATGTTACCAAGGCGCAAGTAAGACCCGTTTTGTTAACGAAAAGTTCGAGAGCGAGGATAGAGGAGGTGAAGGTCACAAGTACGGGTGGAGCATGAGTCGTCAGTATCACAAACTTTCCGTTTTCTCCATTACATAAGATTATCTTACTACTTTCTTGGTTGTAGACCAATATGCTCACAATCTAAATTATAATAGTCAACCAATAATCAATTAGTTATCCCCACTAACTAGTCTAGAAACATTAAGCTAAGATAATAAACCATAACTGATATTTAACTCACTCTGATATTATTCAAGTGGTACACCTCCAGTAAGTCTATATCAGAAGGTTGAGAGGAACTTAGGAGCTTTGAGGCATGAAGTTCGAACACACTTCCATCCCAGGCTAGCAAAAACGACACAGACAATTAGAAACCCCCTGACAGTAAAATAATTATACTTAAGTTGATAACAATATTCACAGCTTACTCCCAAGAAATAGGACTCCCTCGTCATCAAAAGCGAGAGCAGACACACGTTTCCCTGGGTCATTAAACCAAGGGATGTGTCTAACGGTCCAACCCTGTACAGCACCCCGACTTCCATCTCCAGGCCACTCGTGGTCACTCACCAAAACCAGGTCTCCAGAACTATAAATATAACGAAATAGAGTTATAATTTATTCAAATATACAGGACATATTAGCTATACACAGACTGCAAAATAAAAACCGAAAAACTGACCTTCGTATAACTATTGCAAAGAAGTTGACCTCTCCCTCTGAGTATTTAGCATAGAGGTCTATCCCCTCGGAGGGTGAGACCTCTAGTCGAACATTGACCTCAAATATGTCAGCTCCTCCCAAACTTTCCTTCGTATCTCGACTGCTAATGCTCATTTTATTATCCGAATTGTTACACTTCATCCAGGAGCTTTTTATATTCAATGGCTAATTAAGAGGCTTTTCAAATACATTGCTAAAACATCTCACCCCATTTTTAGAACTCTTAAAGATTTTTGATAAGGTCACCTACTGTGGTAAAAAGTATTTTAAAATCTGTGTTATTGGATTTTCAATGTGAAGTTTACCTTTTTCCGATGGATTAGGAACTGAAGGTTCCCGCATTTGACTCCCAAAAGTAGGCACAAGTCAATACGTATTAATTTCCATAGAGAGGTAACATTATGTTATGTAGGCTACTCCGAATTACGTGTTTTCTCGGTGTTTGGAAAGACGTTTTGTGAAATTGAAAAAATTTTATCGATGAAACTATGTAGGGGTTGTTCTTAGCTTTTCAAAATTTAATTAGCACGGATCAGCATATCAAAAATTTAAATGAAAATTTTTTGAAAATGAGTGTGCCTGGGGGTCCGTGTGGTTTATGAAAAGTTTTTTCTCCAAAAATAAATGAATTAATAGATATTAAATTAGTTGTGTTTCAAAAATGTTTAAAAATTACACAATTTTGATGGA
This sequence comes from Agrenia bidenticulata, assembly GCA_034694785.1. Lineage (NCBI taxonomy): Eukaryota > Metazoa > Arthropoda > Collembola > Entomobryomorpha > Isotomidae > Agrenia > Agrenia bidenticulata. The sequence goes on along the minus strand of JAQFYM010000488.1, from coordinate 47,664 downwards.
TTGATTCACAAAATCAGATTTTCAATATAATTGATTTTTATATTCTGCGTAGACATCTATTCTATCGAACTGCATGGGGCCTGTTTCAAATTCATTTTTCTGAAAAGTTTAGTTAATTTGGGTTGAACGATTATGAATTGGGCTAGTTACAATTATAAATTGAGTTAGGTGTATTTAATTTCATTTAGTTATTTGGAAGAATCGAAAGGATTTCAAACTCGGTTGACCTTGACTTCGATTGATTTAATTATATATTTTAAAGAAAATTTATTCAAATAAGTTGCAATCCGATTGCTTGTTCATCAATTTGAATATATAGTTTTTTCAAGTTGCTTATTTAGAAGAATCGAAAAGATGACCTTTAACTTGACTTCCGTTTGATCCATTGAAATACTCGAAAATATTATTGTGATTGCTTTGTTTGAAATTAAAATGTTGGCATATTATTAAAACAGGTTGCATTACGATTACTTGTTCTTGAATTTGAAATATCTATTTAAAAAGTTGTTTTCCCATCTCTACATGGTCCTCCAGCCCATATACATACAATTGGACAAGGCATTCGAAATAAACTGAAGGAGGATATGGATAAGTCTATACCGGTGGACTACAGATAATTGGTGGCTAGTTATTTGTCGTTGAATTAATAAAAATGGGAATGCGTGCCGGAAATCTCGACTATGAAAGAAAAACACGGATACGGACTATTTGTGTAAAAATATATGACTCATCGGACTCATCCTATTTGTAGTGGATAAAAAACGTTAATGTTAAAATTCATATAAGATCATTATTGGTTCGGTGGTATTAATAACATTAGAACCTGCAGAAGTTGTCCTTTTTAATTTCAAAAGGACTAGAGGCGACTAAAAGGAGAATTACCATATTTCTGATCAATTAGGTTGATAAATGGGACTTAATCTGCACAGCAGTATTGTTGGAGTTTGTACAACATGTCAAATGACGTGGAGAATTACAAATTGATTTTATAACCGTCAACCGTGCATCACGAGCATTTGATTGTTGCTTCCTTGCCATTGCGACGCAGCTATAGGGAAAGCATAATAGTTTTTTGTACTAAATAACGTCTGGAATAACAAGTGGACATGAAATGATGTTATTTCAAGGAGGATTTTATGAAAATTTTGCATGACTTGTTAGTAGAAATTAAATTCAACTCCCAGTTTAGTCCGACATTCATTCGTATTAAGATGGTGCCTGGTAAAGAGTTAATAAGTTTGATATTTTCAACATTCTGCTTCAATGCCGTTTTCTCGTGTAAGTTTTTTTTATCTTTTCTATCCCTTCAAAAAAATTAGCAGTTTTTGATTGAAAAAATACGTTTCAGATGTTCCGTTAAAAACTTGCAGAGGAAACAATGGAGCTTTAAAGGTAAAGTTCTTAAAGGTTATGAGATTTGGGCTTCAAGACGATGCTTACGAGTTGGGCGTATTTTTATGAGTTTTTGTAATTTTTAATTTTGCTAGTATGGAGTGGGCAAGTCCTACGTATATGCATATTCATCGGCATCGTCGGTGCAGATAAGGTACTGGGAACTTAATAGTGTACCTCGGATCACAGTCAACGGTAATGTCGTTTTGACCCCACTGTCGGACTGCGAGTTTGTCCTTTCTATACATGACACTTCCATTACGGTTCAATCATTCCGCGTATGATTCTGTTAACTTATGAAATTGGCATTTAGATTGGGAAATTTTAAAATAACAATATTTATTGGTATTATAGGATTCAGATGAAGTTGTCCCAGTTGACATGTCTTCCATTAGATTTTATATGGAAGAGGGTGTCGTAGAAGAAGTTTTTATAGACCCTAAGGAGTCTTCTTGGACCGTTAATATTAAAAAGTCGATTGTCTCCTTGATAATGAACCAGAGATTCTCAGATACAATTGATAAGACCATACTCCAAGAGGTAGCCTCATACTTTCCCGTTAATCCATACTTTATTTTACCGATTACGATTTTTTCTAATTATTAATAATTCTAATTATACAGACTGGGATTCACGGTAAATGTCCAACCCATTTCTCACAGTCTGAAAACACCTTTACCAGAGTAGTAGACTTGTCTGAGTGCAGTGAAGGTGAAGGCTCCTCAATCATTTCTCATGGTGTTCCATACCAAGTCCCACTTGTCAAGGTAAGTCTAAGTACTAAGTACGTGTATACAATGATTAGAGGGCATGCATAAACCTAGAAATTTTTTTAATTCCCAGAACAAGAAGATATTCCAAGTCTTCGGGAGCCGAACGATGAAATGTGAACAGAAGTTGGAGGGTGGAATCATCGAAGTTGGATCCTGTCAACTCCAGCCCAACCAACCCGTGTTCAATTCATTCGATTATGAAATGGAAGCCCAACTGACCTTCAGATCCACTATGGACACGGCATCTACTCCAGAAGAAGAGATTCAAAAACTGGACATGCCATCAAATATTATGTACAACTTTACACAAACTATGAGTCATATAATGGAAGTCAATGCGGAAGCTCAGATTCTGTCACTCCTCAAATCCTTGGAAAGCAATGAGTGGAGAAGGGGAAAGATCTTCATCGACCTCAAAAAGGCAATTTCCCGTGCTTCTAATCTTCCTCACCTTCAAATCGATGAGGTACAAAGGAAGGTATTTTATGATGCCGTGGCGGAAGTGACAACAGATCAAGGGATCCAACTTCTGGCCGATTTAATAAGAGAGGGCAGCCTGGATACGACAACTCAACAAACGTTCTATACGAATATTGCATTTGCTACAAATCCGGGGACAAAGGCCTTGGTGGCTCTTAAAGACCTCGTCATGTCCATCAGGTAATAATAATCAATATTATGTGTTTTATTTTATTCACGCGACATGGAGTTCTATTGACTTTTTTCAAATGTACAATAACAATTTCTCCTGCAAGTGGCTAGCAGAATGATCTATTACATCTAGAATGAATATTATTCAAATGACACAATGTTTTATTTACTTTCACTTACAAGCTTAAAGGCAGGAGAAAATATTGGAGATAGAAAAGAACTGGAACAGAATGTCACCCTGGGTCAACTACTCCTCTTGGGGTCATCAGGACTGGCTCATCAGTATTGTCAATTGGCAAATACTAACTGTGCTTCGGTCCCTGAATACATCGCCCTTGTTAATGAAATTGCAAAGCATGCAAGGGAAGACGTTCATGAAGGAATGGTCCGCGGGGCCTTATACGCTTTGGGTAATCTGGACGTTTTGACCTCAGAGTCAGTGGCGATATTGGAAGTAATTTTGACTCAAGATAACTCAGCCTCGAGTTGGAAAAACTTCTTGGTCCTAGAGGCCTTCCGAAGGGACCCTTGTCAGCCTTCACTTAAAGAAGCAGTAAGAGCTTGGTTGTCAGACTCTGACAAAACAGATGAACTAAGAATGCATGCTTATCTGGCCGTTAGTAAATGTCTCCAGCCTCTGGATATCGAAGTCATTAGCTCTATTTTGGCTCAAGATTCTTCTTCAGGTAACTCTTCTATATTTATTTTTTTAATAATAAAAAGGGAACTATGTAATTCCATAAATTAATTGTATTTCTCTGATCAGTCGGGGGTTTCATTGGCTCCCACCTCCGAAATATGGTGGACAGTTCGAGTCCTTCAAAGGAAGCTTTTAAATCGTCCTTGTCACGAATCCAAGTACCTGAAAACGTCTTGTCAGTACATGACCAACCAAGAGCTTCCAAATTCGTTGAACATTCAACATTCAAAGGGAAAAACAATTTGGGATTTTCCGTTGACTCCACTCTCATTTTTGCTCCTGGAATTCCTAAACCTCGATTCCTATCTATGAATGCCACCATCGACCTGTTTGGAAGATCGTTCAATTTCCTTGAGGTTTCAAACAACTCCCTAAAAAAACTTAAAATTAGCTGCCACTTAAAATTACTGAATCCTAATTTGATAATTTTGGAACCGTGTGAAATGATTAGATTGGACTGTCCACTCGGATGAGCATGATGACAATGATGATGTACCCTGAAGACGAACCACCCCACTGGCCAGGTCTCACAGAGGTCCTTGTCTCCAAAGAATCTTACTACAGGGTGTTCGGTACAACAATTGGAATCGGACTGACGGGACTGACGGACCTTCACGAATCCTTTCAGATGATTATCAAGAAATTGGTCCCTGAAAAGGATGCTGAGAAAGGAGCTATCATTGACTTCATCCGGCCAAAAACTCTTTTCGGGGGAGAGTTGACGTACCCAACCCTGACAGGCCTACCATTGACCTTGGACCTTCAAGCGGTGTCTTTCGACTCTATGAGAGTAAAAGCCGTCGGCGTTTCAGATGCTATGAGCCTCTTCTCTGATTTTGCAACATCAGACTTGGAGTTCAAATTGAAGCTGATGCTGGATTGGGTCACAAGTTTAAAGGGATCCGTAAGCCTTGGGGCCAACACTCCAGTCCATGTGGGATACCAAGCTGAAGGGAGAATTGATGCCTTGGATAATATTGAATTAGAAGGGATCAAAAAGGTGGAAAATGTTTTAGAAATGAAAATTAATTTCCCGTATGATGTCATCAGCTCCAGAACTGTGTCTTTCAAAACTTATGGCTACAAGGAAGTTAATGGAGAAGGGGTACACTTAGCAACTAGTACTAAGGACACTACCACCGTTTCAGACGGAACGTAAGACATCGCATATTTATTTTTCAAAGATTATAAAAATACTTGGTAAATACAATTATATTTCGAATTTTAGAGGAACACGAAAGACTTGTTTTGTGGGATGGTCCATTTCGGGTCTACAATTTTGTCAAATAATTAGTGAAGGAGTTGAGGGATCAAATTCGAAGGAAATTCTTCGCAGAATGATGTTTACAATAGAGAAGACGAATAAAGAAATGACTGGATATGACATCCAACTACATAGCCAACTCAGTGGGTAGTACATTGGACTAGCAATCGTCAAAAGTTTGATAATCATAATAAAATGTCATTATTTTTTATAGACACTGAAAGTTTGTTCAAACAGTCGTTTGCGGTAATAGCAACTAGCCAGGGATCAGATGTTGAAAGGAAACTCATGGCTAAATATTCATACGAAAATCAAGGATCACAGCCAGGAAGTATCCACAATTCCTTCTAAAAATACAACCCATATCATTCTTAATAGCATAAATTTAAATTGTAATCTTATCTTAAGGTTTCTGGGAGTCGAGAGATTTTCAATTAGAAGGAGTTCTGGGCCAGGATAAGCGAATGGTTCATTTGCAATTTGGCACAAACGATAGTGAAACTAACGAGTATTCTAAACTAAATTATCTGAAACTAGAGACGGGAAAAAATAAAGGTAATAAAGTGATAATTAAAAATAAAATAAAAGTGATAAACGAAAATGTTTTGTATTTCAAGATGGTGAAGGAGTTTGGAAAACTAATGAACTGCTGAACCTGAGAGCTGAAGCAGAACCCATGACGTTCTCAGTATCTGCTCAGTTTGGAGGTCTATCGAAATCCTGGCTAGGAACCGTAAAATGTAATAATTTTAATATTACCACAACGATATGAGATTTTCCGGAAATGCAACGTTTTATTATTTTATAAATTCAAGTGGACTATGATGGTGAAAGTAAAGATCGAGGCGTGTGGAGGGGGAAATTGTCAATTGATAAGATTTTCAAGTGGTCTGGTGTGTCCGTAGATGGAACCTTGAATTCCTTTGACAATAACTCAATATCTTTGATAACCAAGGTTTAGTACAAATTATCCCATCTCCCTCAAGAAATAAATTACCTACGGTTTCTTATAATTTGTCACAGGCTAGAATAGCTGGACCTAGGGAAAAGACATTCGAACTTGTTCAGCTCTACAGTCCAAACATTACCTATGAATATTCTGGTGATGGTGATGAGAGAAGATATGAGCGTTCCGATCATAACAACGTGTACACGGCCGCTGTTTATGAAAATGGAAATCGAGTGATGGATATTATAATAAAGCACAAGGGGATGTGGGAGGTCAATGTGGGACATTCGGACATTTTGCATGTACAGATTCAACCGCACAAACGAGGACTTTACAGTTCTCCGATTATGTAATTTCCGAACATAACTCTCAGAAAAGTCTTCTATAGATCAGTCTGGACAACTTTTTAATCTCTGCTATTATAAAAATTTATAGCTTGGAATGGGTCACCGAGAAGAGTCATAGAATGTCAAAGTATAACACTTCCCTTACTCTAATCTTTGAAGACAGAACTCAAGCGAATTTCTCATACATCCAAACTGACTCTGTGACAGTTAATGGATTCGTGAATCAATTGGCCGAATTCAATGGAACAGGGCGTGACGAGAACGGTCAGCTAGAAATCAGTATGTTCTACAAAAACTTTTGGTTTATAGAATTCAGCGCTTCTGTCGACGCCACTATCAAGGAAACTGCGGACGAAGTTATCGAAAATACTAAAACGGTCCTCAGGAACAGGATTGGAGATGTGTTCTTGACCTCAGAGTCAAACTCAGTTGTCGATAAGACTAACAGATCTTTGACAATTTTGTAGGCATATTTTTAAAAGTATTTTATGCATTTGATTTTCAACTCACATTTATGACAAAGCGTTGTATACTGTGCAGGTCAAACACGTTTGAGAATGGGAAACTTTCCGCTAAATATGACTTTTTCGGCCAAATTGCCTCTGACATTTTCAATGGCCAGAGTTCAGCCTTTTCTAATCTGGAGACCAGGGGAAATGTTTACAAAGGTTCTATAATAGAGCGGACCGTGACAACGGATGATTCATTCAATAGCGAGTTTGTGGTGGATATTAACAGCCCTGAGAGTGAGAAACCAATCCAGTTTGTCTGGAATTTCTTTGCAGATTCGAAGAATGGAAATCCAGATACCTTGGACAGCTCATTTCACTTGTCCAGTTTTAAGAAAATTGAGGGGGATTGGAGGGGAAACACTTTTGTAGCGGAGGTGGTCAAGGATATCCTGTGGTCAAAGAAGAAAGGAATAGATTTTTACACTGTTGATGGAACGGTTCGTTCACATTTCTTTGAAATTTCAAGTTCCTACTAAAAATATTTTCAAAATGTAGCTGTAGCTTAAAATATTTCAAATAGTTATCTCCTCATCGAAAATTCCCAATTTCCACAAATACTTTTTACAAAAATTACCACGAATTGCTGTTTCAACGTTGAAAATTATTGATAATTTTTAATATTTATCAATTAGTCAAATGTCAGCATGAACGGAGAAGGGGTTCGAGAATCCAAATTTCAAATGTGGATGTCAGGGGACCCTGGTGAGAGTGGATCTGTTGGGATGTCTGGATTCACACAAAATCGGAGATTTAAGGACGAGTTCAAGACCGTAATTCTATGCAATAGAAATTCTGAAAGTCTATTTACGCAAAATGTGACATTTTTAGTCGACCATACTGACCGTTCAAGTGGAAACGGAGCTGAGCGTTTAGTCGAAGGATCTGTAAACAAAACGATTGAGTACAAGAATCTTATGGATTTTGGGGTAGAGTTACAACTTTTTAAATGTAGTAGTAAGGTAATGATTTGAATTGAATTAATAATAATTTATTGCTTTGTAGGAAACTGAAGTTGGTGAAGTAATAGTTATGAAATCTCGAAGATTTAGTTGGGCACAAGTCTTTAGATTCCATGACAAAGAGTTGACAATCTTCAAGGAAATAGCAGAAGAGGCACAAGGGGATCAGAAAGTTGAAAGGGAATCTATTTTCCTTCTTCATGTTTCCGCAAAACATGTCACTGAGAATCATCAAGGGAAAGTTTTTGTGAAAGCTCAGCAAAATTTTGCTCCTTGCCCTTCTTCCAACTTTAATTTTACGATTTCAAAGTAAAAATAAATTTCATCTTTTACTAAAAAGAATCTGTAGCATGAAAACGATTTCAACCGACTCCATTTATTTTAAATTTTGTAAAATTAAATCTGCGTTTTGAAATTTAAAATGAATAAATCAATGATATAATATTGGACTTAAACTACATAATCTGTCAGTATATTAATTCACTTTGGTAGTTGTATATGTTATGTTGGTTACTCAAAGGATCAACTAACCTTAAGAATCCTTCCAATGGATTCTGTGTTAATTCTAAATATTTGATAAATGTCGGATTGACATGTGAACATGGCCATGGTTTGCTTTGTATGTGATATTTATTACGAATCCCTTTTAATGCTTCTTTTGCCAGTCAACCAGGGTGATCTCTTCTTTGGAAAGGCTCCTTTTTTAGCAAGATAACCCTTTTCTCTGTCCTTACTCATTCATCAGTTGACAACGAGACATAAAATATTTACAAATATTCCCCAAAAATGTGGTGATTTTTCTCCCCAAATTCCCAAGGGCTCAACCCATTTCCACAAAATGTTCCATTTAAATGCATAACTACATGGTCTTGCTAGGTCCACTCGGATCCTAATAAAACCTTTCGTGTTCGCATTCAAAATTCCCTAAATCAAACCGTGGAAAGCGGTGTTGGCCTGAGAATAGAAGGTAAATGTTTTTAAAGTTGACTAAAAACTAATTTTTAACTATTTGTAAGGGTGCAATAGGAAATTAGATTAGTTCCGTTAGATGTACGCTGCTTTAGATTTTAAAGACATAACACAGCGGTAGAATGTGATAAATTCTTTGTCTTTCGGCTAGTCCGTCCTATTTCCAAGAAAATCTGGAGGGTTGTGTCAGTTAGTCGGGATTCGAAAGGAAATAGATGAGGTTGCAGGTGGTCGTTGCTCAATTTATTCAATCTCCTAGCATTAAAAGATCCCAGCCACCTGCTCTCCCTCTAAGTCATCCTTCCAACTTTACGGCCAAAATACTTGGGAGGCTAGAAAGACCCGATTGACTGCCCGGCCCGGGTAATTCCCTACAGACACTCCCTCCCATCCCTCTAGAGTTCTATATGCATTGGCTCTTGTCCATGTCCTAATATTCTAAGGGGGATGAAGAAACTTGCATGTGCAGCAGAAGTCTGCTTAATTAAAATGATTGGAAACACACATACTCACACTCACACTATGTAATTAATGCCTAGTTTGGCTATTTTTAATCAAATGCTAATCAACATTTAAGTCTGCTATAAGTTATCAGACTTAAGCAGTTGAAAATGTTCTTATGTTTTTGTAAAAATTCTCCTCGACTTCTTTTTTTAGAGGTTTTTTAAAGAAAAAATTAAGGTTTAAAAGTTAACAGGTGGAATGAAATGTTTTCTTGCTTATTAAATTGTAACCAAAAACCAAGCTAATTATTCGAGAAAAAAATCTGTCGTTTTTATTTTCTTGAAACACAAAGGGGATAAGGTTGTAGACTTTGTAGAAATAATTGTTTGAAATGTTTCTTTCTACGTTATGCATTATTGAGATTAGATTAAATATTATTCTCATTCATCAATACAATGTGTTGAGTTGCAAATATTAAGATGAGTGTAGTGGGGGTACAAGAACAACGGGACCCTAAGGTCCAAATAATTGTCATCTCCTTTGGTCTACCAATCCCAATGCTAATACTAAATGAGATTAAACTGTGGCGATGCATGAGCCTCTCTGAAAGTATCAAAACCACCCCTAGCATCTACACTAAAGTGTCGCACTCCTTCAACTGTCAACATCCCCATGGACCAATAACTCATCCCTTATAATTCCACAACACGTGCTCAAACATCTGCACCCTCATTAAAAACTCAAAGCAAACAATGTAACTAAAACACCCCTAATTGCCAACACTCATTTAAATCCCTTCTCATCAATGGAACTTGGGCGAGTGCAAAAACTATGGACAGTGAAGTTTCAATTGATTTCCTTTTTTTAAAGCTTACTTCCAGCTTGTTTAATCCCAATGTAACATAATATTTAAAGACAGACGGACTTAAAATTACTTTGGACAAAAACAAGTGTAAAACCAGAATATAATCCAAACTTTTTACTACTCTTTGGAAACAATGGGGAGATCCGAGAAACACGGATGGGACTGGTTGTTCACCGCTCGAGAACATGATTAAGATAAGCGATGTAGCAGATAGCGAGGCGAAGTATCTCAATTTTGGATAACCGCTTATCAGGTGGAAGGGTTGGGAGGAGGCCCCGGAGCTCGGCGAAGGCTGAGTTGAATGCCTCGACACGAACCCGTTCCCTTGAGGCGTGAGCTTTCCGGTATTTGGGGGTGGCTCGCCGACGTCGTCGTCTTTCTTCACGGCTCAGCTTTTCCTCGGGCGAAACTTCTTAACACAAACCATTAATATAACAACATCGTGAAGAATACAAAGAAAACAAAAAACCAAAAAAAATAACCGAAATGTTTTTTTTTACTTACCCATGAAATGAATTTGAGACTCATCTCCACTTGCTCCACTACTGTCACTCTCGAACCGTATTTCTCTCATATTCCCACTGCCACTTTCACCACCACTTGGATAACCACCGTAGGATGACATATATATGAAGGTCTTGAGTTCTCTGTCCAAGGTGACAAATTGCCAAGAGGATACTCGCAGTCCTCATTTGCAACTTGTGAAGAAATGAGAGAGAAAGTTTGTCCAGAGGAGAGAAAGTCTAGAGCCAGACTCCGCCTAAATTATAAGCCAAACCCAACCCACCGACTCTCTTACCTCCGCCTACTGGGCTGGTGCTATATTTTATGTACGTAATGAAAGTAATGATCCTCGTGTAATGATAGTTCTAACTGTTCTAAGTACTGCTAAGATCTAATTAAGATCCATACGTTGGCGTTTGGTTAAATTTTAAATTGATGGAACAATGCTGGACCCCTTACCTCAATACAATGCCTTGACTTGTATTATATGACAATCATTTTTAATGAAGAAGAAAACGATGGGAAATAACTTCAATTGGACATGAACATTATAATTACGACTGCAAAATACTAAAAACTGTAAGAATTACTTTATTTGAACGTTCACAACACACACAGTATGAGATAACCAATAAAATTGTCAATACCAGTAAAGAACAGTAAGGTTTAAAGCCTTTAACACTAAAATACAATACATTTACAACAATTACAACTACACTGTGTACACATTACAACACCACACATAAAAAAGTACAAACTAACACTATGTTATAGTTTTACAGAATGTTCAAAATGTAATTAAATATATTTCAACTGCAGTATATACTAATTTAAAATAATTTAAAATTAGTTATTTAGTTTAAAAAAAGTCTTGTACAGTCAAAGTCGAGTTAATAAATTTTTTTGGCTAGTTTTGGAAGAAATTTATTTAAAAAGAAAATAAGAAATAAATCTAAAAACCTGACATATTGGAAGTTCCCAGCAATAATTTCGTCACACAGATAAATTGAACATAAAAGTACAGGTATACATAATCCCTTAATCAATAATTTTTAGACATAACAGTTATAATTTAGCTACGAAACATCTTTAATGTGCTAAATAGTCAACATACGTGAAATAGATTTGTATTATTTTAGCAACTCTAACGAAGATGCTAAAAAGGGTTGTTTCACGAGCGTCTCTTCCCTCTAGGACCTCCTCGGCCTCCTCTGCCACCACGGCCTCCACGACCACGGGTTCCCTTCTTAGGCGAAACATTGGAGTGATTGGAGTTCCCAAGTTTACTCTGGAGAGTTTTATAAATACAACGTTTACAAAACCACTTCTCATCATCAGGTGGTTCATCGTCAATCCCAACACATGAGAAATGGTACCAGTCCTCACAAGTGTCACAACAAATCATGGGCCCTCCACTGATTTCCTCTTCCGTCTGTTCACAAACGAGACAGATCCAAACCCGAATTCCCTTTTTGTTTAAATACGAAGCCACTTTCTCCACTGGAGGGCATTTATATTCTTTCCCATATATTCTGTCTTCGTTTCTGGAACAAGGGATGATGGCTGACTTTTTGTTAGGAGGTGGAGAAGATTGATAATCATCAGAACATTCAGAATCAGAAGGAGTATGCAGACTCTCTCGACGAACAATTTGCTGTTCTCTTGGACGTCCTCTACCTCGTCCACCCCGGCCTATGCCTCCAGTATTGGAAGGTTTTGAATCAATAATTTCATGTGTCCTAGGGGGTCCATGTCTTCTTCCACCACGACCACGTTGGCCTCTGAGAGATTCCGACTTAAGAGCAAGTTTCGTGGGAGATTTGGGGCAGCCATATTCCCGCAATAGCTGAGGGGGATTCAGAAATCGCTCTTCATTAATTTCCACAGGGAGATCGGCTTGTTTGGTTAACTTCGGCGGTAAAATAGTAGGAAGATCAGTCGCCCTCGGTAGAGCGTTATTCACAGAGTTTCTTGGAAGAATTTTGGGCCGAGTGGCTTGTGATTTAAGGATCTGATACTGAGCCTTTGTTTTAGACATCAGTTTTGGAATAGTGATTCGAGAACCAGGACCACATTTATTAACAGGAATACCACTGGAGACCTGTCCCTTGGTCGAAGGACAACTTATGCTTGCATTTGGCAATAATGGCCGCCCAGAACTTGTAGCCCCAGTATTCAAAATCAATGGGAGTTTAAGCACATTCGACACAACCTTCGCCAAATGTTGCTGGGATGTAAGAGAAATATTTAGTGTTTCATTTCTTTGGCTAGAGGAAGGAGAATTGTTCCGTTCTGGGATGGCGGTCAATGAGGATATCTCTTTTCCAATGCCAGTAAAGGGCTTTTTAATTGATTGTCCTGTCGGGCTGTAACAGTCTGCTGTAGACTGAGCAACACTAGCTGTGATTATCATCGCACCCAAATCCTTCTCCTTCTCTGGCTCCCTAAAATAAAACATAACATAAAACACTTAAACCCATAAATCATAATTTTGGCGAATCCTAAAAATTCTGTTAACACTTACCACTTTTTCCATTCATCTGGTTCCCTTTCGTTATCTTCAAAGTCAAAAGGACTTTTGGAGAATTTAGAGTTCACCTCAGCATCCTTTTTCGCTAACTGAATGGCACGAGATTGTAGTCTGGGCTTCAAACTCGCCGGAGGTTTCTGCAATGTTGCATAACTGTAAATAAGAATCAAAATATTAAGAAAAAATTATTTATAAATCCCAATATAGCAATGAGTTAATGAGCAGATGGTCTTGGTCTACCTCTCCGTCCTCAGATTCTTCATACTTGTAGGCTCTCCATTATTGAATCGCTCGTCTTTTCCAGTGAAATTTCTTCCGGAGCCCCAAAATTTCCTGGAACAATTAGGCAAACAAAATTAATTCCACACAAACTGCGAGGGGATCGATCGTTTCTACTTTCTACAAGGAGGCTGGAAGGTTTATGGTTTCAGAAATTAGTCCCCACCACTCTCGAGTAGTTTTTCGCTCTGTCCCTCATAATTTAGAAAATTAAGAGTCTTGTGGTGTGTCTGTGGTGTACGATTATCGATCAATTCATTTTAGTGTATTGGGAGCTCATGTGTCATGATTATATAGGTACCTACTTTAAGATTAAGACACCATTTAACTATCTAACAATGTTGGTCCTAAAGGTATGAGGGAAGGGTAAACATCGGTAAGTTTGACAGACATTGCGACGCTGCGGTATCGGTATCAGCAAGACACAAGGAAAAAGAACCGTTGACACCTGTGAACTTTAGTACCAAAGCACCTATAACCCAAGTCCCCAGTGACAGGTAACACGGATGTTGACAACCTCTGCTTTGCTGTAAAGAAGCTTTGGTGTCTGATTATAGTATGAAATAATTATAAGAGTAATTATACTTATACCATACCGATTCATAGGTTCTTTGTTGAACCGACTCATAGTTAACTGTTGCTCTTGTGATTGTTGAGAATGCTGAGCCCGCTGATGGTCCATAAGTCCTCCTTTATCTTTATACACTTTCTTGCATATTTTACAAATATTTAGGAACTGATGCTCTACATTCATATTATCTAACCACCAACAGTCTTTAATAATACTTCATTATTCAAAATACTTTCAAGTCTCAACAATTAAAACACAAACTCTTGACCAGCATTGCCATGTGCCCAAGCCGAGCTACGTTTTAGAATATTACAGTGCAGTATCTACTGTTTGATAGCCAGTTAAGGCCATAATTATTGAGTATATATACTATACCACCACAATACACAGAAATCAAAGGAAGTCGCCTAGTTCTAAAGTTGTAATATTAATAATGACATCTCTCCGTCACTTATCCCTTGTCCAAAGCACATGACACACGAATCTTGATCAATAATCCTTACTCACTTGTGATACGTGTGATTAACTTTTTCTTTGTTTCCAACTCTCATAAAATATCACGCGGACAGTCGGGCAGAGTGGATTTTTGAACGATCGTAACTTGAATATTTAATTGTAAAGGAGAGGATCATCAGGTCCAGGTCTACGGAAAATAACCTCCAGTCACTAGTCCTACTCTCACTACTCTCACTAATCCATAAATCCTTTTCTCGTCTATACTATTTGAAGCTGAACCTGGAGTTAGCTAGGAATTATATTATATCAATGTTTCCATGTATATCTAAATTATATATTTTTTGTTACTCTTATTCAGTGCAACAAAAGCTGATGCTCCATGCTCCAACCTACAAAAGCACAGGCGTCAATTTGCACTCGACAACAAGACTCTGAAACTTGAATCCAGCATATGATGATGTTATGAACTATGAAGAGGACTTTGAAACAGAGGTATATTCACGTACCAGGGTTAAATTCCCCATCCACCGCTCTCCCTTAAAGAAAACAAGCCCAGAGTGTGTACTACCCGAGCTATCCGAATAATAAACAAGTACTAAACATCAACAACTGTAGGCGGTCCTTCTCAGTGGGTCAATTTTAAATATATAATTGGATAATTATAGGTATGGAAGCAGAAATCATGGAAGAGTTTCCCTTGATTTCCTCTTGGTCCGACCACAAGTACTGGACTGGGTTCATCACTTCTCAGGTAATTTAAAAAAAAACATTGTTTAACTGAGCACTGAAAAGTGAAACGATAATTTTAATGTTAGTTTGAAATTGAATAATTATTGGCTTTGAATCCCCAGACGTTGTTAGTTCGATTGGCTATTCAGGTCCCTAACTTCCCTTCGTCTCAAGGGGTCGTTCTGGAAGGAGATGAAGAAACGCTTAAAATTCTTGAACCTTGTGGGAAACAATTGGGGGCCGTAAGTTAGAGTTTTAAAAGTTTTTAATTCTGTCCGTCATTATTAGCAATGCTGTTTGGTATGAAGGGGTGTCGAATTTAAGCGGTTGTCTCTATTTATGATTTCCAGGTAATTGACTCAAACGCTCCTGTTCTAATCTTTCTTCGAGAAGTCCGTTCAATTGTAAGAATGCACGATTACCTATTTGGTGTGTGAAAGGATCGAAAATACAACAAATTTTAAAATCTACTTGGATCCATGGATTCATGTGAATTTAGATCGAGGTCCACCTAAAAAACAATGCCAGTCTGTCGACTAATCCTGCTGGAATGGGGAATGGTACAGAGTTTTATAAGGCTGTATTCAATGAGCTCGAGGATGTTGGCCACGAAAATGTTTGTAATTGTTTATACATTAAAATAATTTGTTCAAAAATATGAAAAATGATGGTTTAAAATGCTATTTAACTTTTTACTCTGTATTTCAGGTGGAAAAAGCATCTAGTAATTTTGAGGAGCTGTGGATCAGAGCTTTTGATAAAAGTAGTCGAAAACATGTCTTGAGAATACTAATACCTCAGCAGTATCCTAAAACATCTGTTAAAGTTACGGTCGAATTACCATGCCCCCAAAATTTGCTAAATTGGCCGCCTGTGAGAATTTTGTACTTGAATAATTTATGAACATTTCAAAGAAAAAATATTCCAATGTCCATTGATTTTAATTAGAAAATCCTTCAAGTGTATCAAAAATTCAAAAGTGAAATCGAAAAATACACAAAGTTTTGGGATAAGATGGATGAACTTGATGGACAGGCAAGAGTGATAGATCCTATTCAGCCTAATAAAAGTGATGTTTACCGTAGGGTACTGACCGATCATAATATTCTGGTACATCTCGTTTTTAATCCGATGTGCCCCGGGACTTTTCCCGAAATTAAGTTTTCTGGATCCGAAAAAGCCGTGGAAGAACTTGACATTTTGCTAGACCGAGATTGTAAGGTATGATAATCTGTATGGCTCAAAAAATTGCAAGCATATTTATAAAAATATTTGTTCATGGAACCAAATATGCGTAAATTCATTTAGAAATGGAGCGATTCTAAACCGATTATGGAAAACTTAGAAGATATCCTACAGTGTGAGTTTATACCGAAATTGGATCCTCATGGGTTAGATGAAGAAGAGGTTTCTGAGCCAACGTGTGTAATTTGCTATGCTTTCGAATTTGAAGGGAAAATTCCTGAAACAAACTGTGATTGTGGGTCTATATACCATGAAAAATGCCTCGGCGACCTTCTGGTCAGTGACTGTTCTGTCAAGTCTATGCGGCTTTGTGTAGATTGTCCTGTTTGCGGATTAGTAAGGACAGAAGTTATTTCTTATTGTTGCATAATATTCTAGAACTTCAAACTAATCAAGGCCGTAAACCTTAGTTCAAACTTTGTTTTCTTATTTTATAGGAAATAAAAGTTTCCAATGCCGAAAAGACGAGTTGGTAATGGAGAATCAGAACAGGATGTAAATGGAGACTGAAGAGAGACAAAATTTTTGGTTGCCATGTCTTGATCTTGATAATATATAGAGTTTCGGAGCTTGTTTTGTCATACAATTTCAATATCCCTTCAAGGTAGTGTAGACCTTTGATCCTACGAATAAAAGTCTACTGGTCCATCAAACTCATTCCTAAATATATTGTTTAATTTCACATCTCACTTTAGCGAGGATACGAGATCGAAAGCCTTTTTGCAAGACCATAAAATCTTTTTTTATATTCTTCTGAGGTGAAATTTCATTTTAAATTTTAAATGTTCTAATTGTCGAATTGTATTAAATGTTCTGTTTTTCTAAATGGTAAAAGCTAGTGCAAATATGGCTTGAAAATAATCAATCTCGGGCTATTAATTAAATTAGGAACTAATCTTATTTTTTACAGCTCTGAATGTAAAAGTGTGAACCATGCCTAACCACCAAAATCCAGGAAAGGCTAAGCCTCCTGCAGTACCCAGTCACATTGTTGCAAAAAAAGCTGCTACCAGTCATGGGCCAGCTAAAGGCCATCCACCCATCAAAGATAAGCCTGTTACTGTTACTGGCCACGAAAAGGACATCGGACACAAGGAAAAGCCAGTTCTCGGAATACATCACAAGTTGGATATCGGAAAAGATAAGGACAAGAACAATGAAAATACGAATGGAGAAAAGGATAAGGACCACATCAAAGAGAAGACAAAGGGGGGAAAGGATAAGGACCACATCAAAGAGAAGACAAAGGGAGGAAAGGATAAGCCAAGTAATGCGAAGAAATCAGACGCTGAAAAGAAAAAAACAGATAAGCCTGACCCTAAAGATAAAAAACCTCCCCCACCCAAAAAAGTTGAGGAAGACTTGAGGGGAGCTAATGGAAAGCGAATATTTTCCCGGCGTCTTATGAATGCGATGTTACCTCTCCGATGGTTCCTCACCGTCTTCGGTCACTTCCCCATGGATTACAGGGAGGAAAAAGACGGAAGTTACACATTCCACTTTACTTGGCTGCACATACGAAGCATCCTGTTCATTCTCATTAGTTTCATCTCTTGCTACGCCTTGTTTATTGGAGGCTTGAATTTTGCCATAATCGTTCTCAGCAGCGAAGTGGACCCTAAAGACCCAAACCTTAACTTGGATCAGGCAGAGTTGTTTTATGAGACGGCCCTACTGACTCGGCATCTTATGTGGACGATGAGCATGTTGGCAGCTGTGATACACAGTGTAGTAGTCTGCTTTCATTTGTTCTCTAAGCGTCACTACATCCCTTCCATTTATACCTACCACTCCAAGTAAGAATACTACAGTGATTTAAAGTTCAGTAACCAACCATACGTGCATACGCATCCGATTCTCGAGCCATTATGAAAACACGTTCATTGACATTATGAAGTTCAAATTTCAAATCTCTGTGCCTTCGCAGGGTCTCTCAGCACCTTCATATGGACCTGTCTGAAGGAATATTTTACACATCGTTGGTCCTGATCGGAATTTATGTTTCCACCCTCATGGCTATTTTTATAATGGCGTCTCTGCAATTTTCTCCCGTTACTACCGGTGCACCTACGCTTTTTGGGACTTTCATGTTCAGATTGTTTGTAGGCAGAAATAACTTGTGGATTGACCATAGCACTGCAACTAGGAAGGTTATGCAAGCCCTGGGTGGTATTTTTCTCATTATAATTCACACCTCATCGAAGTGCCACATGCTCATGTTTGTATATCACTGTAAAGTCCTTCGGAATGCGTTCAGTTCTTGGAATGGGCGACTCTACGTTACCATGAAAAAGGGTGGAAAATTTAATCTGACCGAAGAAGGTCGAACGACCTTTGAAATCTTGTACAAGGACCACACGATTCTTCTCGATCTTTTAGAAGGGACTAATCGAATATATTCAACTATTATTGAATCTTACTATGCTCTACAGGTATACCACTATATCAAGCTAAAGATAATTATAAGTGTAAGTAGTGTAAAATATTTTTTAAACTGCTGGCTTGATTTCTATTTTCAGATGGCTACAATATTTTTTGAAATCTATTTTTTCCTACGAACGTCCAAATTCGGAGACAATTTCCATGACGCCTCGAGTGATGGGGGGCAATACTTTGTCCGCCAATATGACTGGCTGCCTGGACTTTTCCTCACGGTACAAAGTGTGATGCTAGCATTCCTAACTGCAAAAATGGCATCGGATGTTGGAGAGGAGGCCATGGCCGGTGTAGACATTACTCGTCGAAAGACCATGCTGGGCCGTAAATCAGACGCGGAATTATTGTTCCAATTAAGTTTACTCGAGAGCTATAACTCTTTTCAAAGGTTTGACATTGGGGCAGGGGGGTATGATTACCTGAACAAAGACTGGATCATGGGGTACCTCAACAACCTTCTGGGATACTTCATCATTCTTTACCAATTTCAACCTGTGATGGACTTCAGTACCGAAGGTGATTGGCAAACCAGGAAGACTTTGGGAGAATTTTATACAAACTTAGAGAACGTCGAACCTCCTGATCATTGGAAGAGTACACCAGCCCCACCCCCTGTTACTTATATATAGGATAAATTTTGTGAATCGTTGTAGCAGCTTGGCATTTGCTGATAATGGTCTAATTTTAGGTGCAATGATATATATTTTCTAAAAAAAATTAAAGTCAGCAAAAACAACCAGAAGCAGTCGGAAGAAAACACTGGTTTATTGCATACACTTTCTTAATCTTGATACAGCCTGTATAGTTTAATAATTTAAAATCACTAAGCGTAAATGAATAATCATAATACAACGGTATTCGGGGCCATAACACCTAGTTTTTGTAAGCTATTTATCATGTCCTTCTCAAACGATTTTGTTCCGCAAATTAAAAATAGAGTTTTCGATTTATCACAGCATTTTGTTTGGTCCCCAAGCGCATCCAAGTCTATCCGCTGAGAATTCAATTTCATTCCATAGTACGGAAGTTGTATATCAGTCTGTTCTTGTGAAGATACGTAGTACATGACTTCAAAGTTCCAATGGGATGACCACTCTTTCAGTTTCTTAATTAGAGGAATTTCTCGTATAGTTTTGGATGCAAACATTAATTTAATTCTCGTCTCTTCATCGTCATCATTTAATATTTTTTCTATAATTCTGTACATTGGAGCAATTCCTGTTCCAGCAACAAGCATCACGATTTGTTTAAAACAATTGCCTTTGTACAAAAATGGGTTACCAAAAGGACCTCTCATTTCTACAATATCGTTAATATTTTTTTGGTCTAGAAATTGAGTGAGCAATCCTTTTGGATATATCTTGATAAGAATATCAAATTGCATTTTGTCGATATCGACACGAAGGACGGTGAATTGTCTGCAAATATTTTCATGTCGAATTAAGACGTGCTGACCAACTTTGATAAGAAAATCATCTTCTCTTATTACAAAAAAATTAGAGAGTTCAATCGAAAATCTGTAGATTTTGATCCATTCCGTGTCTTGGATAATTTCTGATATCTTTAATGATTGATATTTTTCAGGGGTCAGGAATTTGCTAGTTAAATCCGTTTCTCCGACTCTTTTGTTGAGCAATACGTCCTGGCAATCCTTTTCCCACCGTTTTAGTTGACCCTTGTAAATATCGAATACACAAGGGGTGCACCCTGTGCCACAGCATTCTGAGTCTAATGGTTCAGTAGGCTTAGGAGGAAGGAGAATTTCAGTGCTTCTTGTTGACTCGGTCATTGCTTTTCCCATATTCGAATTGAGTAATCAAACAGTTACTTTTATCTGCAATAAAAATTAAAGATTTTAAAATTTGCACCTATCTACTTACAGGATCTTAATTTGAACAAATACCTATTTTACCTAGCAATTAGCATCCCGTCATGTTATAAATCAATAAATCTATTTTTTACAATTGGTATCTAAATAAGATTGTAATTGTTTTGTACTGTTTGATGACAGCTTCTTATATTAAATTTGCAGCTAATACAGGTAATACGCAGTAAATACTAATTTAATCATTAATGCTAATTTCAATAGAAAATAAAATTTTCTCGTCCTTAATTCGTGGAGCTCTTTGGTCGGATTTATTTTTATTTTTCAATTTTCTTATCAAGCTGGATGGAAAGAGTAAATTATGACTAAAGTTAATCGATTGAATGTGTTTTTAAAAGTGCATCCCCCATTAGTTTTGTCTCGTCAAATTACGATTCAACAATTTTAGTACATCAATCGTTTGGTCCTATCTTTGAAATATTTCGCGATTTATTTTTAACATATTAGGCCCAGCAGAAATCAAAGACGCATGGTAGAGGTTCTTAAAATCTAGTAATTTTTATTGGAAAGTTTTCAGACTTGAAAAAATCGTTTGCGAGAATGACTACAATGTTGACCTCAAATTCTGAAAGAACAAACCAACCCCAATTGTTAAATTCTCGTAATATAATTTAGTTCAGGAATCCAACAACTGTTCTGCCTACCTATTTTGAAATTCGTTGTGCAGACCGTAGGACACGAAAATAGCCGAGGAAATATCATAAATATTGGAATGGGCAGCCCCCTACAAACATTCCCATCTCCGATCTGAATTGTTTGGATCTCAGAAGCTGGAATAATAATAATAAAAGTACAAACAATAAGGACCAGAATGAAACCATGATCATAAAGTAATACAATTAGGACTAAAAATCTCCCATTTCTCAACCTACCATCTTTGGCATATCCTTCAGCACACCCACAAGTCTCTACCCTAACAAGCTGCATTTCAATGGACTTCACTGCATACTCAGACTTTTCAATAATGATCTCTCCCGTAAAGGGTTTAGTAATTGGACAGATGATGGAGTCAATATGGCCATGTGCTTTGAAAAGACCCAGTTTACTGCCAGCCTCGCTGACCATCTCAAAATCCACACGTTTCATCTCTGCCGGAGCTATCAACTCGTTTAACGGTGCACAAGGATTGACATGATTGGATCCGTATTCTAGAATAAACTCTAACGTCTTTGCCATACTCGTCCCGATAAGAAAAGACCGTTTCACTTCGCATTTTATGCTGTACTGGATATTGATGAACACCCCTATTTAAGGACAATAGACAACCTTACAGTTTTATACACGTCGTCCTAGAGGTATTCTCTTATTGAAATAGGAACACGACCAATTCGAGCCAGTTGTCAGTTACCGTGATAAGTTTCGTAAAGGATTCGGTTATTGCGTCCCCTGAGTGGAAACTCGAATGGCAGCTCGCTCAACCCAGCTGTTAATTTCCCTGCTTTCACCAGTTCGATTTGATACGAGAAAAGCTGGATGGGCTATATATAATGAGAGATTTCAGATGGTTAGTATGATTGCCTGCTTCATAACTAACATGTAATTAACTTATTCGCTGATTCTATTACTTTTACAGACTGGTAGAACGCTTCAAATATCCCGACAGTTTTTGAGCTGAGCTATTCATCCCGAACACACGACAAGAAGCACGTAAGGTAAATAAAAGAGTGTGTGAATGAATATGGATTTAAATCGTATTTTTAGAGGTGACTTTCAAATAACAATCAACAACTATATTGTGATTACAATTAACTACCAGTAGGTTTAAAATGTCAATTTAAAAAATTCTTCACCTGAAGGTTAACTTGTCCTTCCATAGAGAGAACGACCCCATCGTGTTTTAAATCCGTTTTTGATGAAATCACCACAGTTCCACGAATCGGCTCCTTTAATACACACCGACAATGAATCAATTCAAATCAAACAAATGCGAACATTATTGCATTCATAATTTACAATTTTGAATTTAGCTTACATTTTCATTAAAAACTTTGCTATACCGAGCCAGACGGATGTCAACAATGACAACCATATCCAATCTCGTAAATAAATTCAGCTGCCCCACAAAATGATTTACTTTTCAGAGAAAGATTGGAGGTGCTCAAGTCACGTGGTTTCTACTACTCCTTTGCCCTTCATGTGTGATTGTCATAGCACTTTAGTTCCTTACCCTTTTTTCCTATAAAGTCATATCGTGTTTAAAATACATGTGGCATAGCCGCTGGGCGAGTAAGCTCTTTAGCAAGATCGTACTACCCAGGAACGTCAAGAATGCATAGGGGCCCATCCAAAAATGTATTTTCTCCTGGTCTTTCAAATCATGAAAAATGACTTATCAATGTCGTTTAATGTAATAAATCTCAATTAATAAACTCATGTTCTACATCAGTACGTTTGTTGAAAATATTGGCCCCGACTGGTTTTTTTATCATCCGTCGACGACACACAACCCGAGTCTACACGGGCTACACAGACACGCTTGGGCTTATAGGGTGCATCCATAACATGTGAGAAAACACCGGATTAATTAATTACGTTGTAATCATGATAAGTTAAGATTAGGGTTGAATTATATTTTCGACCAGATTTCATCGATGAGTTTGAGTGCCCCCTCGGATGACTGGAATCATAGGAAGGGCACGCACATGCAATATGCTAGCCGTGGAGTAAGCACAACAGTATAAAGAGAGCCAGTCAAGTTTAATTGTGAAATTAATCTCCTAATTTATTTATAATTTAACTGCTGAAAAAGTAATTTCCAAAGGGATTTTCTTGGGGACACCGTAAGCTTTTTTCCAACTCGGCCTGTAAGTGCTCAGTTTGTCGTTTTGTGTAAATTGTCTGCTTCGTCTTTCTAAAGAAGGATCTTTGTTTACCGTTATAGTTACGTTGGTTCATTGTTTAATGTTATTTCAGGAATTGGAGATTGCAGACGAGGGGCATTCACGAAGGTCCCAACTCTAGAGCACAGGCTAGTTAAGACAGTGGTTTCAAAATGATGAGTGACGATGACAGGGACGTCGATATGGACAGTGAGGTTGGTAATTTTCTGTCCGTTCTATGTCTGGAATTTGGTGAACTTTGATGTGGATTTTTTTCCCTGGGTTTTGTTAATCATTATTAATTTGTCTTTAAGGATGACGACTTCTGTGACGATGATCCTAATGGTTACGACAAGTCGGGTTCTTCCACACCCAATAAACCGATGACACAGGTATTCTTTTATTTTTATGAACTGTGGAAGCTTATATACTCCTTGATGTAAATTCAGTGGACTAAATGCCTTTCAATCATGATTTAGGCTGAAAAGAGGGCTCATCACAACATGCTGGAGAGAAAACGAAGAGATCACATCAAGGACTCCTTTGTCAGTCTTCGTGATGCCGTACCAGCCCTGCAAGGGGAAAAGGTATTAATGCAGAAAAGTGATTATCTATCCATTCGAAGAGTGGACACTAAAGTACTTTCCGAATAATTATTATCTTATTTGTGTTTTCCGGCACTGACTAAGCAATCAAGCCGTGCTCAAATCCTGAAAAAAGCAGCCGATTACATACAGTTCATGAGAAGGAAAAACTCTGCCCACCAGCACGACATAGAAGATCTGAAGAGACAAAATCACATTCTAGAGAATCAAAGTGAGTGTAAAACTGAATAATCATATTTAATTTCTAATTCTTAGTTGGCTAGTCGATCTCGATACTAAGTTAAAAATCGTCAATTTAGCCAAACTTGCAGTTCGTGCAATGGAAAGAGCCAGAATACAAGGGGGAGGACGGGGTTCATCAGTCTCCACTTCCAGTCCAGTTGACATGAAACCTGTAATTAAGAGCAGTAAAAGTCGGAGTTCAGAATCGGACAATTCCGACACTGAATTCCACATGGCGAGTTCTCCTGAGAGTGCCACTTCCTCCAATACCTCCGCTCCTCTTCCTATGCAAGGTGGAACAAAGAAACTGAAAGTCCTCAACGCAGCGAAGTAACCTAGCCTCTAGCTTTTTCAATATAAATATATTTTGTAATTATTAGTAATTAATAACTATGCTGCACAATAATTAACAAAAAGTATTTACTAATTCTATGGGAAATAAAAATGACGTATAATGTCCTAATCTCCAGTACTGATCCAAGTTTAATATGAAGTTTTTAATCACATACATATACTGAAATTAAATTATACGGTAATTGTCAAAAATTTCAATAATAATAATGAAATAACTCCCGCTCGTATATTAAAGATACTACAATAAACATGTGTCACGTCATCAAACAAATCTTTTATATCACAACAAGGTTTCGAATGAACCATTTCAAATTTCAACCAGTCCTTCTGACCGTATTGGTTTCAGTCAGCCAGCCATGTTAACCTGCACATTTATTACCAAATAGGATTAGTAACCAAAATGGATAGGATAGTTTCGAATTCTCTAATTTAAAGTATTAAAGTAGCAATGTATGTGATAATCAATTTTTAAACCCTAAATATTATAACCATATAACTCAGGTTATTCGTTATTTAGTATCCGAGTCTTCTTGATCTTGACTTCTTTACAGTTTAAACATTGGACTCTTTAGTTGAGGATTAAATTAATTTGAGGCTAGTAGTATGTCGATCTTCCTCCTGGATCTGTTACCAAAAAGTTTATTAAATCATCCATTTAAAACACACAAAAAATATTTCGGTGATAATTACCATTGGATCCATCATCCTCTTCATTTCGTGGGATCGAAACACCACGACCTCGACCTCTCGACTCGACTCGACCTGATTTTGGTAGAGGAGCAGAGCCTAATTCTGGAAAGTCTTCAGAACCAAAACTAGCTGCGGGTGCTTCCCGTGTCCGTCCCCAAGGAACAAAGCCTGTTGACTGGTCTTGGTCTTCAGCGGTCAATGAAGGTGATGGAGGCTAAAATAAAAGTTCTAGTTAGTTAGTTTTCATGTATGAGGTCCGAGTGGGAGTCATATCTTATGAGTCCGGCAGATCGATACTTCGATTTGAAACGAAAAAGGTGCCTACACTAAAAACATAATTCTAACCAATAACTTTCAGACGGTTACAAACTTAATTTTCTATCCAATCAGGCAGTTCAAACTTAATGATGATATTATTAACAAACTCAAGCAAAACATGCACCAAGAGAGACAAATTACTCTATCTCGAAAGTATGCTGAAGAACACGATTGTTCCTGCACCAAAACTTTAGCAGGAGGCCCTTCGTGATGAGACGCTTTGGAACTAGATGAGTCCAACTCATCTTCATGCTTCCGCTTATTACGCTCCAAAGATTTTTCACTTACATCATCTCTTCTAGTTCCAAATGGATGCTTGGGTTCTTTTGAATTGTCTGGCTTAGATGCTCTACCCCACATATCACTACTGGAAGACGAAGACGCTGAGGTGCCTGGTTGTGGTTGCTAAAATAATTACATTCATGTTTACACTCCTAATTTTCTTGATATGATCATTTGTTCTTTTATTGACAATATTTATAAGACATTTACTAACCTCCTCATCTTTTGAAACAGCTCTGGTTGAGATTGGTTTTGGCTTTGGCTTTGTAGCAACAGTTCCTAGTTTGTCAATGTCATGCCTTTCTAACTTCTGCAATCCAAATGCTGGAAGAAACTCTTCAAACATTAAGAACATTCGTTTCAAGACAATATTACGGCAGCATGTGGGCATTTTTAAAGACGCTGTTTCCTGAATATTGGAAAATTATGATACAGTAATAAATTTTCAGATGATTTCTGTAATAATTTCTAGATATTAGACGAACCGTTTTGTGAAAAAGACAGGTGATTTCATCTCTATAATCGAAGCACCCCTTACTCAGTACGTTACCTGAAATTTAATTGCATAAAAGTTTACAAAAAATCCATATTTTCCTTTCCTTTTAGTTTATTTATAGAACACATATAGATTGGTTAAGATGACAAATTACCAGCTGAATGTTCTAGATTGTACATGGTCATAACGTTTTTATAATCAGGATCAAGTTGATTAGCGTATTCAGCAAGTTTGAGAATAACCTTTGGCAATGTGAACATTTTAAGCCGGTCCAAGAATTCCCAGTATTCTTGCTGTTTTTCCTCTTTCATTGAAAATACAACATGCAAAAATTAGATTATGTTAACTGAATTACTTTAGTAAAATAATTGAAATAATAATCACCGTCCATGTGTTCCACAAGCCACTCAAAACATCCACGAGCATAATTTGTTTCCTGGTCCATCGCAAACACTACTGGCCCTCGACGATATCCCTTTTTTAGCCACTGCGAAAAAAAATCTCATGAACTTTACAAAGTTTTCAATTTCAAAGTCAGAAATGCAAAACCTTACAAACTCTACGAATCCTTTAAAATTTTTCATTATTTTGTTGTAATCTCTGTGGTCTTCAGAAAACAGCTTAGACCCAGGTTCTGGGAGACACGTTTCTTCTGATATTTCTTTCGCCGCACTGGCATACCCAACTGGAGTTTTTTCTGAAGTAAAAGTCAAAATAGCAAAATTTAAAAAAGTTTAAAAAAAATACTCATACAATGAAGAATTTTAACTTTTTCATGAATTACTTGTATCGATTAGAGTCCAGTAAGTCGAGCGCAGCCCTTCTCTAAAACTGAATGCAGCCATTCCTAATTCAAGAGGCCAATAGATTCTTTTGTTTTTCTGGACTATCTGCTCTACACAGTGAGTTGTTTTGATTAGGATGAAGATTCGATCCAGAGTTCCTTCTCCGATGGCTAATTCCGATATATAATCATCTTGCTCGTCTGCAGCTGCTTTATCTTCCGTTACTCTCCGCTGTACTTGGGCATAACTGATATGCAAAATAAAATTCGCACAATTAGTGTCACGTCACTTCTCATTTTGAATATAATATAGCAACTGATTAGCGAAAGTAAGATGTTCTACCTTTCTCCAGTAACAGTGAATTTATTATCAAGATTAGTCTTTCCTTCCACCTTGGATACTCTAGCCTGCTTTTCAAATGGTTCTTTGTCTTCTGTACTCAGTTGCTGGAAAATAAATGAAGATACAATTATTAAATAGAAGCTGCTGCATCAAACACGAGTAACAGGCTTTATGAAAGAGTTAAATCTTTAAGATTACTAAGATTAGTCTACATCTCTTGAACTTACACTCCATTCAGATCCAAGAGCCTGGGCCACATCTTTCATTCCACCTGGAAATCTGTAGCCCTCCATTTCTAGTTCACGCTTTCTTTTAACCATATAATAGTAGTAGGCATTACAAGGAGGCTTCTTCATCTTTTTAGCTGGCATGATTCTGTATAAAATAATTTAAACTATCAGCTTTTTCGTCATGTTCATCGTAATGTAACTAATAAATGTGAAATGAGTTCAAGTTCAAAAATCAAATGCAGTTCACAGTTTATATAACAATTAAAAGCTTACCTTGCACTGGACGTACGTGTGAGTTTCGATTGTTATTACGTTACGCTTACAGAATGCAAATCTATCAATAACTGAAAAATTGTTGATTTAATTAGAACCCCAGTCCACAGTCCTCCTGTCTCCAAATTCAGAGCTCAACAATACAATGCAAAAATGCAATGGTGAATGAATGGTGAATTGGTATGAACGAAGTTTTCAGCGGGTGGTTCGAGGTTCGTTCCTTGCCAATTTAAATTGAAAATCTTTGCCGCGAATATTCTTTGAAAGTATTTAGCAAAAATGGCGGGAAGCCTGTGGATCATTCAAATCCAAAGCCTTGCCACGTACAAGTGAATTCAATTTCTAAATCACAATTTAAATTTATTTATAATACGAATCCATATTAATGCGAAGAAAAAAGCATACCAATGGCTTTGTTCCCTGCGTATGCACCGCCAGGAAGCAGTAAGGGTGGGTCTCGGCCCCTTAAAGTAGATGAAGACGATGGTATGGAAATGGAATTAATATAGAACTTTAAATTTTAAATCTTTCCTTAATTTTTAAATATAATTCACCGATTTTAGTGAGGATCATCAAGGATGGAAATAACACCTTTCTCATTGATAAGAAAGGGGGAAAGGCGGAGATGCAGACAGTAGACTTGGTGGAATCGAGCGACGGTGAGCTGCCTTCTCAAGAAGAAGCATCTCCTGAACAAAGTTCATCCTCTCGGAGGAATAAAGACAAGGATAAAGGGTCACGTAAGAAGCGGAAGCGAAGTAGAAGTCGAGATAGGTCAAGAAAAAAGAAGAGGAAGCGAAGTACCAGCACTGAAGAGATTGAGAGTGAGAGCAGAAGGGGCAACTATGGTCGTCAAACTGAGCAGCAATATGAGAAGAAACATGAGAGGAAAGGCAGAGATCACCGTCGAGACAGAGACAGGCGCTCAGATATCACAAGGAACGATCGTCACAATCGAGATGAAGAGGGTAGGGATAATTATTATGAACGAGAAAAGAGGGGAAGACGGGACCATTATGAGGAGGAAAGGTATTAAGTATAAGATTGAGGGTTCATTTGTTAGTTGATTTAAAAACGTTTTTTAAAGTTGTAATTTTATCCATTTTAGAGTACGTGTGTCTCAAAACTTCCCTAGGAAAGTTTTCTTAGAAGAAGTAAATTTGAAACCCGAATACGCCTTTCGAGTCGACAATGAAGGAAATGAAAGGAACCTCTCATGTTACTCCCTGAGTAATTTCCAAAAGTCCTACTATCAATACGGCCAGGGATGCTTTGGAGCTACTCAAGAAGAAATTGATAGGATGTATTCCAAATTTTCCAAGCTCCGTTGTCGCCTACCTCAAGGAATTGATGAAGGGGGAAATCCTATTTTCGAAAGTGAAGATTCAGAATCACATCCAGCCACAAGCAAAAGCAAAAGTTCTTCCTCCTTAGGTCATGGGTTGGGGGCGCGGCAAGCTAATCGACCTCCATTAAGTTGCGATGCATTCATTTCCTTTAGTAAGATAAACAAAGAAGACAAAGGACGATTAGACGATAGGGTAGATGTTCGAGAAGGATTTGAAAGTCTCAGTTTTCCTCGGAAAGATGGAGAATTAAGCATGAAAGACAAAATTGAAAAGTACAACAGTGATCTCCGACAGCAACCTCGAAACATTAAATTGTGGAAGGATTTCATTGAATTTCAAGATCAAGTTTTTGAAGAATCTGATCAAATTTATGATTATCAGGATGGGGACGATAGCAAACAGTCAGGGAATCAAAACAAAAAGGGTTCCAAAAGAAAACGCAACCGTAAAGCTCTGATAGAAAAAAAAGTTGCCATCATAGATAAAGCAATGCGTAAGTTTGACGAACATTTAAATTATGACCCGCTCCACCAGTTGTGGATCACTTTGTCTTCTGCATTTTTTTTCGATTCTGATCCCATATCCCGCTGCGATATGGCGAAACCTTAGGCCAGTGAAACCTGCTTTTAAAGGTGCTAGAGATGTTTTTCGAAAAAAAAAATTGTCACGTTTTCGGAGTTGTTTCATAGCCGATTTGGATAAAACTTTTCCTTGAGGTACTCTAAATGAACATCTAGAGATACTTTTCGAATAAGCCCGAAAAATCTGATTAGCTTAACATTTATGTGTCCATTCTCTTTTCGGCCATATTAGGCTGTGTAAAATTGTTCATTATCTTATGAAACAAGCCGAAAAAGTGGCAAAGAAGTGTCAAAAAACAAAAATCAAGACTGTTTCGAGTTCACTCTGGGGATTTGTTTAATGAGGGAGCCCTGCTTTGACACGAATTCTTTGCCACTTTTTCGGTTTGTTTTTCAAAGTAATGAACTGAAATTTTTTACACAGCCTTTGGTCTAAACAAACTAATACACATTTTAAACTGAGCTTATTTGAAAATAATAAATACCACCAGATTTCATTCAGAGAACTTGTAGTAAAATTTTAATTCGAATCGGTCGGTTATCAACGCCAAGATTCCAAGAAGTGGTAAAAAGATGTTTCGGAAAGGTAAATCCATTTAGCACCTTTATAAAAAAAATGCACTGATGATCTGAGTTTTTGGTCATACCGTATCAGGACATAGGGTCAGAATCGACGGATGAATTTGGATCCAGAAATAATTCACAGATTTGGTTATTTCAGAATCAAATGCTCGAAACTTGGAATTGAATCTACTTCGCCTTGATCTCATGTTAGAAGTATATAAACCGGGACACGTTTTGCAGGAGTGGAAGAAAATTGTTGGTAACAATCAACAAGTGACGCCTTTTTGGGTTGAATATCTTCGATTTTCTTCTACACAACTACAATTATACTCTTCAACTTCTCTCAATCAGGTGTTTGAAAAGTGTTTCAAAAAATTTAGACAAATGCTCAATCCGAGCTTTCCAGAGTTTCAAAGGCCTCCTAAGTTTTCTCTCGTGATTGCGGACTTGCTCTTTGCCTTAAGTCTGACACTGAAAAATGCAGGGTTTCGAGAAAAGGCAATTGCTCTTAATCAAGGACAACTTGAATTAGATTTTTTCTGTCCTACCAAACTGATGAAAGACCAGTCCCATGTTGACTGGAATGCCAATCGCCAGGTATTTGAAATGTTTTGGGACATAGGGACACCGAGATTTGGAGAATCTTCATCAGTAGGATGGAACACTGCGGTAAAGGCCAAATTGACCCAGTCCAGTACGCAAAACACAGTCATCGGAATTCCAGAGAGTAAACTAGCAGATTTTGAAGATGGTTTTTTCCAAAATTTAAACGATAGCCAAGGCGCTAGTTTAGTACAACATAAACACAAGCATTGGGTAACTATTGAACACTTCCGAAGCAAAATCCAATGGCTACCTTGGAGAGCTAACTGTTCCGATGTTGAAGATATTGAAGACTCCCAGCGAATGGTTTTATCATCAGATGTAACTTCCTTCCTATGTCCTGTTCCAATCGTGCCGTATATCCCAGAATTTGATCGGCAGTCGGCATATTTTCGCCATGTCGTGAACTTCCTAATCACCCTCCAAGAGGACTTCATACCCCAAACACAAACACTAAACGCTGTAATTTCGGCTTTCAGTGCGATTTCGTTAACAGAATCTAGAAGTCTTTTTTCAGAACTATTTTACTGGAGGAAATTGTTGAACTTCTATGTAAACAATGAATCTACCAATCCCAATCGTGATCCATCCTTAGTAAAGACACCAGAAGGCTTTAAAATATTCGACTTGACATCATCGTCTCCCGTGTGTACTTCGGGTTTGAGTAGTACGAAGAATAAAATTGAGCTATCACAATATTCTGAAGAAATAGAAAAGTCAAAAGAAGAGATTCTAGGTCTGAATTATGCCAATCACGTAGCTATGATTCGTTCAGTAATTGATAAGAGTATTGATGTGTTGGAAGCTCCTTTCTCTACTTTATTATTCGAAATATATCTAAGATTTGAGCAAAAAAATGCTTTCGCATCTCTAGAAAGCAGAAAAACTCGGATGAAATACGCCAAAAATCTTATGAAAAAGGAAAAATTAAGAAATTCTATGGGCTGCTTCAGAGAAATGGCGATGCTCGAATATTTTCAAGGAAAAACTACCAGTGCTACTGAACTACTTGTTAAGACAATCAACTTAGGTTGCAAAACTCTTAATTTCGATGAATCGGACAACTTTGATTTGGAAAAAGACTGGGAGACAGTGACAGAACTAACTCGATTATATGTCCAACTGGCAGAATTTCACTTACAAAATAATCAACCAATGTCCTACAATATCCTAACTTTGCTTGGAAGTGGATTTAAGCCCGTAAACATGGATTTGACTGAGGAAGAGTTAACAGTGAAGACTAATGCCATGTTAAAAGCATTGAGGCAGTTTGAGAAAATATTTGCTATTTTACTTCCCGAAGTAGATATTGGGATCGAAACGGATGAGGAATCGCCACTATTGACGGAGGCATTAGATAAATGGGATGGGAACAAGAGCGTGGAGTATTTGGTACAAAAACCTAGTCTCATTGTTGAATGGACCAGGGCATACGCTTTGTTCCAGTTCTTAACAAAGGACTTCGAGGCTGCTAGCGATGTAATTCGAACGGCGCTTAAAAGGGTCAAGGTTCCTGAGTCTCTTAGTCCAAGTAGTAATTATGATCATAATTTAGTGAAGTAAGTTTTGATTGAATTTTCGATACTTTGTGGGAAATGTAGAGAAAATTGGGAAAATGGACGAAGATTTTACAAAACGAATTTTCTTTATATTTTTTAGTCGGCATAACATTCGAGAGCAACTTTACATAACCTGGTGCAATTTGGGTGCTCTTACTTTGTCTAAAAATCCTATGATGAATGCAAAATTCAGAAGTATTCTTGGATTAGGACTAGAGGAATATCCGTCAAGTCCACCGCTGTTGCTTCTGTTTACTGACGTTGAGGTTCGTATTTTTGGTTGCAGATTATCGTATTTATTGTAAAACAACTGGTTTATTTTCTCAATAGAACCAAATGAGTATCGCGGGGAAACTGTGGCGAATGATGGTTGGAGTTGTCAAACAGGACGGAGGTTGCAATCATTGGTCTCCACTATTTATGGGTATTGGATTAGCAAACAGGATTGAAGATTTGGAACATGACGAAGAAATCGGCTTGGATTCTTTTGGAATTGGTACACCCCTCTGTTTTTGTGTTATTCGTTTTCACGACTTCAACTACTCAGGGAATTTTTACTGAAGAACTGTTGAAAATATTATTTAGGTGGACCTGCTGTACCACCGGACACGATGTTTTACAAGCTGGACTCCCTTCTTACAGCAGCACAGCAAAATAACAGAACTAGAAACTGTCCCTTGATATGGAGGGTTCACCTTAAACTACTTGCCTTGAGAGCTTTAGAAGGAAAAGATGTGAAAAGGGCGAAAGCCACATTTTATGATGCAGTTAGACATTGCCCTTCTGTTAAATCCGTGTATTTGGATGGGGTGACGTATTTTCCTGATATGCTGAAAGAGATCACCGACCTCATGGGTGAGAAGCAATTATATGTTCGACTTCCTCTTGAAGAAGTGGACGTGCTACTTGAAATTGAGAAAGAAGTCCAGGAATTAGGAGACTGTGTAACCATCTCCGATGAAGAATCTTCGGGAAAAGATGAAAACACAGAAAAAAGTGATGGAGAAGTTTAAAATACAGATTACAGAATCAAGCTTTATTTATAGTATTTAAATATCAGGCACACGTCTCTTCTAAAATATTATTATGCACAAAATTTCAAAACGGATGACGGAGTAGTTTTAGTAATTTAAGTTACAAAGAAGTGAAGTACAGAGAACTTTTCTGGGATCCGTAGAAAAAAACCAAAAACATGTGAATAAAGCATTTAAATTCGTATATCTTGTAGAGATTTAATTGCTTCGGCACATTCACGAATGTACTGTACGTGAGCGAGTCTGGAACTGATATCTCCGCATCCTGCATTTACGGATGATGCCAAAAATCCATTGGCTGTTGTTTCAATCTCCTTCAACAAAGTTGTTTCTACCATTTGAATTAATTTTGGTGATTCTCCAATATATTTCCGCTTATGAGAGTCAGTCGTAAGAAATCCATCTGTAAATAATTGGATACAAACCAATCAAGATCTTTCGAATACTTACATTGCATACAGGCAAAACGACAGTAATACCTTGGCTTGCAGGTGAAGAAGCTAGTTGTTCGATTTCCATCGTAGTCGTCCCTACCGTAGGTTCAGATTCTTTAGTCTCATTACAATTGACACATACAATGACACCCTTTTTATCTTGCATAAGGACACTCTGCAAATGAACAATTAAAACGTGAGTATGTGAGAATGAAATAGTAGACATAAAAGTTGAATCAAACTTACATTACACGTCGGGCATGAATCAGCCAACATTTTATAGCCCCGAATCAATAAGGATCCCATCGTTGCAGAAACTGTGTCCCTTCGAGCAGCCATCTCGGATCAGGTTATCTCAAACCTTTCAACTTAGTTATCGACTTGTCGTCAAGTTGTTCGTGTTCCTAGAAATTTTCAATAAGGAAATACGTTTTAGTTTAATCCAAATATTTTACGATTCCATGAATGAAGAAGAATTATCTTGTCCATTTTCTTATTTATTAAATTGGCATTTTAACATTTAAATTCTCAATATAATTATTTTCTTAAGGCTTTTACTACTTCATTTCATTTAAGACACAAAGTAAAGTTCAAACTCATTTCCCATGCAAATTACAACATCACGAGCAGGGTAAATAGATGAATAAGGAAATGAAAAACACCCGCAACTGTCAAGTTTAAGGGTTCAGATCAAATAATAATCGAAGGCACTACTGCATGAAACAAAAAAATAATCTAATGATCCACAGTTGTTTAAAAAAACACGTTAAACCAACAATCTTCCATGTAAGAAAGGTGATTGCGTAAACCAGGACCGTTTGAATTTCCAACCTCACTGGTCAATCAATCGACGTTATGAATAATTCCATGAGTGCATTAACAATACAAATTACGACAGACAAAAGATTACATGCCTTTCAATTAACTATGATGCACATTATTTATTACATCGAGACATATAAGGCCAATCAATCCAATAACTGCATTGTCTTCGTACCATCAAAAGTTATATATGCCCATGAATTAGTTAGCAAATGCTTGATAAATCGAAAGGGATGTTATGAAAACAAGTTTAGGGATTCCATCCACCATCTCAATTCACAACCACAACTATAGTTCAATAACACGAACATATAAATCTCAACAACGACAGATGCGATGAGACAGAGATATTAAACTTGTACGTAAACCGCAACCTAAAATAATACAGCCAAGCTAAGTCACCCAATCTAATCTAGACATTAGGATGCATCTTTCTGTATTTAAACATCATACGCTCTTGGAAACTGTTTTACAAAGCCATTTTCAGAATAAAATACACAATTTTCATTCATGACTATGCATGAAGATATATGCACCCTTGGCCTAGGAGTCTCAATCTCAAAACTGCTCTTGAATTCTTGAAAGATTTTGTAATCCTTAAAATAAATGTGGAATCCCTTATGGAATAAGTGTGTCTAAAAAGCATTTAAACTCCAACCCTATTAAAGCCTACATCAAGTTTTGAGATAAAATGTGGGTCAATCTGTAATAGGATGGATGAATCCCCTTCGTGTTTTAATCTCAAGATCAACCACCACCTCTGCCATGTATAACATCAGGGGGTGGTGGTATCTCAATACCTGCCGTTTCCCCGTAGAGATTACTAAAATAATTCAACACTAAAGTTGGCCGAGGCTGTCTTACCTGCAGGGCGCAGGGAAAAAAGTTATTCATTGTTTTTGCATCTAAATTTGGCATCTCCCGATGAGGAGGACGAGCAGATCTGCAATAATGTGTGTGATACATGTCCACTGATTTGAAATACGTACTACGTAATTATTTATCCTTTACAGGAACAATAGGAGCTTTATTGATAGGGGCCTGAGACATGAATACAAATGAGAGGGACTGTCCCTAAAATGAATTTGAAATATCCTTGTTGTTTAATATCTCGAATGTCGACACGAGATGATATTGATGATAGATATAAGGAGCCATAAATCTCCTCTCTCCTCGACTGCAGTGCAAATAAATCCCAAACTATCCATTTACTACTAAATCCGAAGGTCCCCACTTACTTTTACCACTTGAGCATAATCAAGAGATTAATTAAGCCCTAATACTACCCCCTACTGCAATAGCTATAAACAATAGCCTCTATTCGTTGGTGCTAAAGAATAGGATTTCATTCTTCCTCGTATCCCCTACGGTCTTGAAGAGGCTTATATATACGAGCATCTTAAGGTAATACACATTCATCATCCCTCAGCAGTTGGCTTAGTGGTAACTTTCACTCAACAACCCATATTCACCACTGTATCAACACGTCTCGAAATAATCTTGACTTGTAACCCTAAAGCACCATAAACACTTTAGTTTCAGTTTGACCAGCTCATTATCGCCACCAGAAAACAAATAGTAGGACAGAGGGGATTCATTTTCGAATCTGGAGGGACAAGTAACGGAAACAAAGTGAAATCAAAGTAACGGACATGAAGGTGGGACTTGTTGGAGTCAAACCTAAATGCGTATGAAAAAATCTCCAATCGTTGAAAGCACAGGACATCAAAAATCTCAACGGCCAGACAGTAAGTTTGCAAACTTGAGAATGAGGAGAGGATCATGAAACCTCATGGGGATGATGTGGAACAACTACAGCGTCATTCACGATTTCATGAGAGGAACAAAGTGCGTTAAGTGGTTCTGAGGTGGACCGGATGTTAGGAGAGTTACTTTCTTTGTTGGGGAGCTAAACAAGGGACGGCGTGTTTTCACAACAATTAGTCATTAGTGGCTGATATTTATTTTGAACGGATCCCGGATGCTTCCTAGTGAAAATACCGACACTAAAGATAAGCGGTCATGCTATGATTTAACGAATCAAAACGTCGTGAGCGTGCTAGCCAGACTGAATACTACTTGGATTTTCAATATACAGTCCATGTGTGTCTTAGAAGTTAATTATTCTTAACTGTGATAAGAAGCGTTTAAGAAGCAGTGATTAGTGCAGTGGGTTTGGATTTTTAGGAATTGAGTGCACAATTATTCACACATTAAGGAGATAGTGTCGTCCTTGGTATTGGTAAGTAATTTATGGAAATAACCACTCCACTAAAAAAATATAATAATTATAAGCGCTTCATTTACTACAGTAGAATAAGTGTTAAGGATTTCAAAGATTTTTAATCCCCTGAAATGCCCTCAAATTGTGTTAATATGGCCAAGATCCAAAAAAAATTATCAGATAGGCCCTAGTAGCTTCGATCCGTAATTGGACTATCGTGTTCAAGACTCACGGATTCTTTCAAATTTATTTCCTGACGTGACGTGCTATCCTATCTAGAAAGCAGTTACATTTTTAAGCAAGTGTCCCAAAAATTTCTTAAATCCAAAACGACAATCGTCCCAATTGAGTTCAGTCAGTTCAGGAGGCATGTATTACTTAAATTGTAACTTCAATTTGAACGCATGCAGGAAAATATTTATTTCAAAAAACCAATCCGAGAATAATTAATAATATTTTACATATGTCAGCACCAGTTTTTTCAATCATGGATTGACGTCTTTACAAGTTTTGACTCGCCAGTTGGCAACTTGGCATGTATAATCATCATACATACCCTTAGGTGTATACACACAAAAAATAGACCAGTACAATAGACAGACATAGGTGCTAATTGAGCCGGAAACTAGCAATCACGCTTCGTGCTAAAAAAAATTATAAAGAATAGCCAACCATATTTTTTTTACTACAGTGTTGACATGCACCATTAAAGTGCGTATTAGCAAGAGCAAAGTAAAGTGGCAAAAGACGTCCACAGTCCACACTGAAAACGTTGTAACAATACTGCCCCCCTACTTTATAGCAGCAGATGCAGATGATGTTAGAATGCATAAATCACCAAGTCCGTCATTGTTATTGTCATTGTTGTGCAGGCTGCATGATGTGTTACAGGCCGTTTAGTAGCAACGAACATAAGATTACAACAATTAACCCCCCCCCCTCTTGAAACTTGGAACGTACTTATTACAACAAGCTATACTGCAGAGGGGAAGATATTTAGCTAAAAACTAAATTAAACCCTGAGGGATTTCCCCATTTCTAAACAAGTCAAATGTTTATGATTAAAAGTACTTAGTAATAATCATAATATATTCTTGTGAGGAGGCTCACCGATGCGTAAAAAATGGACGCATTTACCACTGTTAAGAAATAATTAGACTACCTCAATCCAACACTACCACATAGTTAAGAAAGCTTTTTGATCTGAAAGTGAGAGCTGAACTTCATCCGCAGAGATTTTTAATAATAATTCGTTCCTCTACACACCACCTTACAAGTTACAAGCTACATGACGAAACATACCAATTCTCAAGCCCTGATAACAAGTTCACTTTACCTACCAACTATCAAGAAAATTAATTTCTCTTTCCATGTTTGAATTGCAGGAATCTTTCAAGTACAACTTCATCAGAGCAATTACCTAACCGCGCACCAACGACTTAATTATTTAAAAAAAACAAAAATTATCCCTACTACCAAATAAACCACCAGATTCTGTCTTGACGCAGAAACACAGGGCCACATTTTGGCGAAATTGTTCGAGAGTCACGAACTCAGAGGGGTTTGACCTTTGAACTGTACAACCCCTATTTTTTAGACAAACGTGCCATTTCTAGGATAATTTTAATAGACAAAATGAGACTCTCGAGAATATGTCCGAGTAGGAGGAGTAAGGGGTTATACACGAGTTTTGACATTATCTTCATATTTCTGCTATCTCTTTCTTCAGTTCGGTACAGTTCAGGAGCTAGGATTTTAATTGTTCATCCTATTTACTCGGGGTCACATGTACTTACATTAAGGTCAGTTGCAGAGTCTTTGACCCAAAGGGGCCACCATGTTCACATCCTGAGGTGGAGGGATATGCATAGTTTCTCGCTTGTCAACAATGTCAATATCACCGAGACCATTTTGACCATGGATAATAGTCAGGGGTATTGGAAATTCCTTACTAAGGAAAAACATGCAGCTTTCAAGGTAACTCGACCATATTAAATTATTATTCAAATAAATATTTTGAACTCGAAATGAACTATGATATATAAATTCAAGTTTTTAAGCATGCATGGATTATATACATTGGTTTACAGATGCCATACGAGATCCTGTGGAATTCAGGACTGTCATACAAATCGATACTTGAATCTGGAAGTGAAGCATTTCCACTGTTGGAAAAGCAGTGTGATACCCTGTTGGCTAATAAGAAATTAACCAAACAATTAAGAAGAGACCACTACGACGTAGCCATTATTGACATCCTGTACAACGAGTGCGGGCTAGCCCTTCTCAATCAGTTAAAAGTCCCGTCTGTGGGCTACTGGGCTTTTCCGTTCGCTTCAGGAGAGGCAGACTATACGACAGCGTTTCTCCCACCGTCTCACATCCCAGGCTTTATGTCCAAGATGACCCATGAAATGACGTTTCTTGAGAGGACTTTCAACGTAGTTATGAAGATCGGGAGTCATATTACGATGGGAATTCAGTGCTTTCATATAAACCGATCTGTGCAAAAGTTCTTTCCGGGGTCTCCTTATCCTTGTGATTTAATCAAGGACATGAACGGAATGCTAATCAATACAGACTACGCCATGGACTACCCCCGTCTTTTACCCCCTACGTTTATTAATGTTGGGGGTATGCAAATTCGAAAGCCGAAGCTTTTATCCAAGGTTAGTGATAATTCACGAATTGAATCATGTTTAATCTAACCGGTCAGGAATTTATTATTGAAATTGTGTACTAGTTTCTTACGAAAATTTATAATTTTTTCTGAAGGAAATCGAAGAATGGATGCAAAGCTCTGGGGAACATGGAGTCGTACTGTTTACGATGGGATTTATCTTCAGCCCCCAAGTGGTGCCGAAAAAACTCGTAAACGCTTTCATGGACGCTTTTAGTCGACTTCCTCAGAAGTTCCTTGTAAAGTTTGAAGGACCAATTGACTACGTGCCTCCAAATGTCAAGGTCCTTGAATGGATTCCCCAGCAAGACATTCTGGGTAAACCATTGTCTAAGAGTTTGAACGATTGACTAAGCGTGGAATTGTAGCAATTTCTAAACCTTTTCAAATTAATTCTTTCAGCGCATCCAAAAACCAAAGTGTTTCTAACCCACTGCGGCCTTCATGGGGTGATGGAGGCAATTTTCTACGGAGTGCCTATGGTCGGAATGCCAATATTCATCGACCAAGGGGATGCGTTAATTAAAATGAAGGAGAAGGGGATAGCCCTTGGATTCGACAAAGAAACCGCCACGGCTGATGAGATCCACGCCCTTTTACTCGAAGTGATTCAAAATCCAAAGTTTAAGCAGAATATCGAGAAGCTTTCCTTGCTAATGAAGGACGTGCGGGAGCCTCCGTTGGAGAGGGTCATGTACTTCATGGAGTACTTGATTCGACACAAGGGAGCTGAGCACTTAAAACTCAGCAGTCGACACCTCACCTTCGCCCAGTACTTCTCCCTAGACGCTTTAGCTTTCATAGCTCTAATTTTAGTTTCAGTGTGTGTTGTTCAATTCCTAGTCCTTAGGTTTATTTGGAGGCGGTATGTTCGCGAAATAGTTTGGAAGCGCTTAAGATACCTAAGGGTTTTAATTTCTTCAGAAAGGTGTAAGGAACGGACGGTACAAGAAGGTAGGAAGAATATGGAGGGGTCAAATGGTGAGGCCAAGTTCTCACACTTCGTCACACCTTACACTGCTTCTGGTCCAGATTATAAGAAACGGGAGTAAAGAGAAGTTGCATTCCAAGTGTTAAAAATATACTCTTGTTAGACTGGGAATTTATTGCATTATCACACAAAGGGAAAATGAATGAAATAAACTCTAAGAATTAACCAAGAAGAACGACTGAATATCATAAAATGTAAATAATTTAGAAACTGCTTCGATGTGCACGAAAACTACAGATAATCGTCCTCATTTTTGACAATACACAGGTATAATGATGACCTCAAGAACTACTTACAAAAAAGTGGGGAACTGCAACTACCGACAAAAGGGTCTCAAAATATTTCCAAAGCTGGATAGTATGTATATTACTAATTAGTATTACCTACATTTAAATAAGTAATCCCCTACGCATTAACGCATATATGTCTATTAAAAGTGAGTTGTGAGTATCAAGAATATCAAGATCATGTATTAATTTAATGGAAGGAGGATGATGAGATTGGTCTTTCAAACTAATTCTAAAAGTACTTTAGCTAGTTCGTGTAATTTTCAAGCTTTAACAAGTGGAACACTCGTGTGGGTGCATATTAAACAAGCTGTAGTAATTAAGCATTTGTCCTCACATGTTCAAGGACGTATTCAAAAATAATCAATAAAAATCCACAGAGTTGAGATAAACCAATATATCCAGCTTTTCCTTAGCCTTACACATTCATATAGTTTAGTTGATCATATTTTGATAACGATAATCCTAAGCTGAGTACCATGCACGTCCTACCGATTCACTGAGCATTATCGGTATGAACCTTTGTCCTGGAAATCTTAACTTTTAAAATGCAATTAAATTAAAAATTCGAAACTTAAACGTTTAACTTGGGGCAAAGTGTTTAAAACTTTTAACACGTAGTATCTTTGTATCTCTTTACCCCAATTACAAGAAAGATTTGAGAAAGTTGGGTCGGTCGGGCCGAAGGGGATGTGAGAAGAGGAGGATGTGACAAAGTTGAATAAAACTATTAAAATAATTTGAGCACTTAATTTACATCCGATAAATATTCTCTAACGAGGACCACAAGAATCAAAAGAAGGCAAGGAGAAACGGTATGGAAATTTAATTAAATAAATATTGAGGGTTTAGCGTTAAATGAATCATCAAAAAAGTTTCTGTCAAAAAATTACTTACCAAGAGGAAATTCAACTGCAGTCGTTGACTGATTGACTCCAAGTGTTTAGTCTTCTTATTTTGATACGAAGGTTATCTTTA
This sequence comes from Agrenia bidenticulata, assembly GCA_034694785.1. Lineage (NCBI taxonomy): Eukaryota > Metazoa > Arthropoda > Collembola > Entomobryomorpha > Isotomidae > Agrenia > Agrenia bidenticulata. The sequence continues at coordinate 5,682 of JAQFYM010000488.1, read as the reverse complement.
ACTGTTCACCGTTGTAAACAATGTGTATTAACCGTTGGAAATGGTAACTTGGAATTAGGTTGCAGAAATGTTCTAGAAAAATTGATAAATCCACTTTGGTGGGCAAGGATCTGGAAGATGTAGATGTCAGGCTAGACACACCTGGACATTTACTTTGTTCACACAATTAAATTGTTCAACTTTGCATTTTTATTAGATTCTACTTTATTAGGCTGGCTTCTTGGAATTGAATAATTACTATTGACCTAAATTAACAAAACAATGCCAATTGTTAGTACTTAGCACTACTCAGCAGATTCAATGGCCTGGGCCAACTAGGAATCCAAAAAGGTATCTTAGTAAAGGCATACGTAATGTTGTATCAAGTTGTAACTGCGTTACTATCTATACTCATTAGTAATAAATATATGGACCATCATAGGCTTCAACGAAATAGCTGAAGAGCGATGCCGAATGGAGGTCATAATTCCTGGACAACAACGGTTATCGCTGCGCTCAGCTCGCAGCGATAACCGATGTGTTGTCAAGTAATCTTGACTGGAGGTTTTACGAACCGTTGATATCTGTAAATAGTAACCATGGATATTCGTATTGCCATGTAGGACAGTTTCTGAAGTATCTATGAATTATTTATACTTGGCTTATTATTTAGTAGATACGTTTTTTAATTACAAAAAATATTTGCCTGTCTACAGCTTGGGCCATGTTTTGTGGCGTCCACCTGCCTAATCTTCCGAAGAAATGAGTAGCGTCGTGGTTGAAATATGGGGTAGAAGATCCATAGTCCTTGCAGCGTTTGGCCTCGTTGGAATAGGAGCGGTTTTAGGCGGAGCAACCGTCTATTTCTTCTATGTTCGACACAAAATTGAAGAACACTTTTTAGCTCTCGAAACCGGAATCACCACTGAACTTCACCAACTCAAGAAGAAAGTTGGACAACTCCAGACTTATGTCGATGAGCTCGGGCCTAGTCCCAGTACTATTTCACTACTCAAAAGACCCTCACAACGGGTAAATGCAGGGTACGAGACTGGGGACGAGGTATATGTCACTGCATCTTCTGATTCTGAGGATGAGAGACCTCTGATTGTAATGAAAAGAAAAACCAGCACCAAGTATGATTTAAGTTGTTCAATACTTTATTGGTTTCTATTTCTTTGGAAATCGTTGAAAATTGTTGTCTTACTAAGAAAATAATTTTATTTTCTGATTTGCCTAAAGAGAAGGTGATGGAGGTAGGCATACTGGGGATGGAACGGAGACTGAGGAGAAACGATTTTATTCCCAAATTGATTCACTTCTGGATGGAAACGCTGCAAGTCAGCGTAACGCTTACCTGAGTCTCAAAACTAAGCAAGAAAAGGTATCGAATTTCTGATCGTTATACCCGTAACTTAATCATATAAGCGACTGAAAGCGTTTAAGTTAGTTAGTTGTAAACATTGTTAATTAGTTTATACCAATAATTTTTATTAGTTCAAGTCCTCCGGAGAATTTTGGTGGAGGTTAGCCAAAGCAACTCATGTAGAGGCTAACAGTGGAACCCCCGACCAGAAGAAAATGCTTTCATTTGCTGGTACAGTTATCGCCCCAAAGTGTGTGATTCTTTTTGCAGAGTAAATTAAATGAATTAATATAGGTATTTATTATTAATGTAGCCTTTGAACATGCAGACCGATCTTTGAAACTCAATGGTAATTCTTCGGAAGCTCATAAATGGTATGCCATTACTATTGGAAGTAAAGGAGAATATTTACCGATCAGTGAGAAGATTAAAAACGGCTTCACATTTAAAGAACACATTGACAAAGCGGTTGAATTAAATCCTAACGACTCAACCCTGTTCCATCTTCTTGGCCGGTTTTGTTACGAAGTATTCTAGTGTTAAAGATTTTTATTAGTTTTATTGTTTGTTTAATATTTGAAAAGTAAATCATGTTTAATGTTAATCATAAAAAGGTTGCAACACTTTCGTGGATCGAGAGACGTCTCGCTGCTACTCTGTTCTCTGCCCCACCAACTGCAACCCCCCAAGAGGCTCTTAATAACTTCCACACTTGTGAAAAGCTGGCTAAACCCTTCAAAGAAAATCGGCTGTTTATAGCTAAGGCTTACATAGCATTGGGTGATGATAAAAAGGCTGCTTACTGGTTAAACGCGGCGTCGGGCTTACCAATCAATTCTGGATCCGTAAGTTGTTTCTCAAATTCAGCAATGTAGCATTTTGGTTTATTAAACACATACGTTCCAAAACAGCAAATATTTTTTATTCAACAGGACCGACTAGCGCAAGTAGAGATTACTAAATTATTACCCAAGTACCGCAAATATCTGAATTAAAATTTGGGGACAATCCGATTTTCTATATTTATTGACCTGAATATTTATTGTCTATGTTTGTACATTTGTGTGACTTTTTTTCTTATCATCATGAATTTTTCAAGTGTAAAATAGCTTTTCCAGAAATCGATGAATTCCACAATTCCAATAACTATACAAAAACTGTTTTAAAAGTTAATTTAATTCGAAGCGAAACCAATCCCTCCATTAAACGCAAAAAAGTTATTAGTATCGGTAGTTTCAAATAGTTATTGCAATTTGCTTATCAATAATTGCTCACAGGCCCAATACTTCCATGTTTCCAGTTTCAAGCTTATTGAAGAACTTGTGTGCTTTGATTTAAATAAATATCTGACCAGCATATGAAATTAAATCCAGAAGATTTTAAACTTCCGTTAACTACCATGATAAAAATATCCCGCCTGGTTTTTGACCCTATCAAAATGTTAACTTGATAATGATACTAATTGTACAATAACTATATAACATCCATATAAATATATTTGAAATGTTGTGACTGCTAGAGATTGACTTCTACATTGATTTAACAGGAAAGATAGCTGGAAAACCCTATCCGAATTTATGAATGTTAATAAAGTATCATAGGTGAGAAAAGTTTCGTATGCAAAACTTCGTGTTGATTTGGTGGCAGGCTTTCTTACGGTCAAAAGCACCTAGTCCCATAGTACGTCTATATTGAAAAAGTAATCTAATGATCGAAAGTATCCCTAAAACGCAGAACGTGCACTGCCATTCACTCTCCATAATGGGATATCCTTTCTAAACGCATATACAAACATATAACGTGAGCGGGTGTTTCTTTTCCATGGTAGTAGTAGTCATAAAATTCAAAATGTGTTTTTTACCAACACCCAAGGCTGATCATTATTTTGAAAGGGCTTTCAGAAGAGCGGATAAACATTTCGTCTTACCCGATTCGGGTTTTCTTCATGTGATGTGCATCCAATTCCCGCAACCTGTAACTCATGTCATTCATGTGGAAAATATCAGGCCTTATGAACAAAGTGTTGAGAAAGGGAGACTCGGTCGTCTATCATAAAGCTACTCCCAAGGATTCATTTGTTCAATTTATAGAGACCAATCGATGATTGAACGTGGGGAAAAGGATGAGAACAACTCGAGATCTCTCCTACGTTTCTAGATTGGAAATCGGTTGATGGTGTGACATGGTGACGAGAAAAAGTCTACGCACACACAGGGTGTCCTAATTCTTGGATACATTAAATTTTTGAAACGGGTGAACGGAATTTTTAATTTTAATAACACAGCATTCATACTCAAAGATGATAACAATAAAATAAATGCCGAAATGGAATGTTTTACGTGTGCTTTCTATTTAAATGGGACCTGTGCCTACACTAAATACAACTAATTTTATTGAAATTTGATTGTTCGTAATAACTTTTTACGAAATCGGGTTATTATGGAAAATCGGTTGAAAACATGTTGGCTGAAAAAGTTCATTTGATAAGATTCACGACCCGACTGGCACCTTTTTATTTCATTCACATTTCCTAACCTAATTATTCAGTAGTTAATTTGTTTTCTTTGATTAAACCAAGGTAGTAGTTTCAAAATGATTTCCTTCCTATTTCAAATGAGGTATTTAACTTTGAACACCCTACTCGTTCATGGAGTAAGCGAGGGGAGTCTTTTTCTATTCGGAGATGAATCGGATCAATATTTCGTTTAGAACTGGATCTTTAAGGGCATCATCATAGGGTTCGTATATACAGAGTGATCTTGTTTTGTTGAAGCATGCTCGAGAGAGACGTGGGTGAAGAGGCTCCGAATCCCGAGAAGAGAGAGCCTGGAGAGAAACGAGAAGAGATCCAGTCTTCCTGGACAACTCGTACCAAAAGCCCGAAAGGATCCCAAATTCGGACTTTTGACAGCTCCGACTTTTTTTGGCCAACTCGTAAACATTCAATACTCGTGTATAGTGAACAATACAACCTGTAAGTACAAAACTGACTCTTCCCAGATTCAATCCTTCATATTTCTCTCAGCATATTATAATTTAATCCTGTCTTCAACATTTTTCTTCCACTTCATAAATTTAATCTTTTTGACGGCTCTAGCTATCAAGCCATCATCGAACGCGTCTGGTACTTTTTTTCCTTACAACAATCTTAATTTTTTCCCTTCCATGTCCTCATTTTTAGCTGAGTTGGCTTTTTTCTGCAGGAATAGGATAGAATTTAAATTGAGTTCGTAGACAAAGTAGATGAATTATTATGACATTTCAAGGCCAAGACATTTATACTTAGCTGCTTCCTATCCGTTCTCAGTCTGTCGTCTCTCATTTCAGATCTAGGTCACTTGCATTTGTATTTATTACCAAATGAGGGGATTTAGGAGGGGGTGGGGTTGGCTGCGGACTAAGTTTGTTTAATGTTCGGTTAGTCCGTTAAAGATTTGTATGCATTTCATGTTGACATTTTGGAAGGCTATTGCATGGAGAAAAATTTGATGGACGTACATAAGCTCAGTTTACGACCGTGCTCTGGAAGGACCATTAATTCAGAACGGTTTGAGCTTTGGCAGTAGACTAAATTAAATATTATACAGGTTTAAAATAATATGACTGCATGAGGATGTGTAGTATTCAGTACAACTCTTTGATGGAATCCTTCGATATTCTGTCGGCATGTGTTTACAATTTTTTAAATATTCAATAACTGAAAAATTCAATTACCTGTTTTCTTCAACTCAAACTACTACATCTTTTATTAACGACTGATTGGAATCTCAACCAATCTAATACGTTGGAACAGATAACCAGCAACAAGGACATATGTATATTATAGGGCACAGCCGAATAGTAATCTTAAAATATAGTCGAAAAGGTTATCTCATAGATGCTCTTATAAAAAAAATTCAGTATAATACATAACTCATGCCTGACCTCCGAATCCCAAAATATATTAAAGATAATATGAATATCAATTTTCTTTTAGTGACTCAATTCATGGGATATCGCATCGCATGACGTAATAATGTACTAATTTTATTTTAACTGATAACTCTAACCGGATCCAAAACTAAAAGTTACATCTACCAAGTTGACCTTATTATAACATCAGATAGATGCTTTTATTTTAGATTTCGATCGGGTCATGTCAGACTTTAAAAAAGATACTACAGATCCTGTGCCAAATTTATTAATCATTCTTTAACTCTATTGATAATAAATAAATGTATCGAGTTATAAGGGGATTATTTTGAGCAGCATTATTAGGACATACAGGGTGTCTCAGGCCATTGTCCGGGTATTTAAAATTCAATAACTGGAAAACGGCTCGGGCGATTTTTATGGAA